>JAMQGT020011458.1:0-41632 GCA_024447675.2 Pterophyllum scalare | reverse complement strand
CACCATTAACCTTTTACTGGGACACATCTGAAGGTCCTTCATCAATCACTTGATCAACAAGTGAAGAAAAGAGAACTTTGTCCATCCACCGCTGTTTGTTCCACACAGAGAAAAACTGCAGTACAAAAGTTAAAATATGCAAATGAACTGTTAATATGAAAAAAGTATTTCTTATCTGATTACTTGAGTAATCGATGGAATAATTGATAGAATACTTAATTACTAAAATAATGGATAGTTGCAGCCCTAGTTACTAACGGTCATCTTTGAGACTGTGGTCTCAGCTCTCTTTAGGTCATTGACCAGGTCCTCCATGTAGTTCTGGGCTGATTCCTGAGATTTCTCAGAATCATCCTACGCCACAAGGTGAGATCTTGCATGGAGTCCCAGACCAAGGAAGACAGTCATCTTGTGTTTCTTCCATTTTCTAATAATTGTGCAAACAGTTGTTGCCTTCTCACCAAGCTGCTTGTCTATTGTCCTGTAGCTCATCCCAGCCTTGTGCAGGTCAACTACTTTGTCCCTGGTGTCCTTAGACAGCTCTTTGGTCTTGGGAATGGTGGAGAGGTTGGAGTGTGATTGACTGAGTGGTGTCTTTTATACAGATAACAAGTTCAAACAGGTGCAATTAATACAGGTAATTAGTGCAGAATAGAAGGGCTCCTTAAGGTCTGTGAGAGCTAGAATTCTTGCTGTTTGGTAGGTGATCAAACACTTATTTCATGCAATAAAATGCAATCATATAATGTGATACAATGGATTTTTTTTTAGATTCTGTCTCTCACAGTTGAAGTGTACCTATGATAAACGTTACAGACCTCTCTATTCTTTGGGAATGGTGAGAAAACTGGAGATGTTACAGGCACCATAATGTTCTCCACGCTTTCTACAGACCCTTTCACTCTTGTCAAATGCGCTCAGGGTGAACCTGCTCTCATCAGTGAAAAGCACAGATGAATAACTGGACTGTGTCACAGACATCACAGCTCTTTTCCAGAGACAAGGAGAACAAGTCAAAATTGTCTGTTTTGATTTTCAACTGAAGCTCCAGATTTCCCACAGTGTCCTCCATCCATCTCGTTACAGTTCACCTGGAGAAGTGCACATTCTAAAACACTCTTTGGTAAACTCCCCATCAGAGAATGGCTTACTGTTTATTTTTTGATTTTGTAGGGAATCACAAAGCTGGTCTTGACTGCTTGGTAAAATGTCCTTGCTGCTTTTACAGCTTTCCTAGCAAAGTCTTCAGATGTCCATTCCTATCCTGCATCAGTCAAGTTCTTGTATTTCTCTTGAGTGTTTACTCTTGTAATGACAATTCAAACTGTAATCCTTAAACACAGCAATCCATCCACATACTAAACACATGGCTTTACCTCTTGATTTCTGTAAATAAGATTTAGAGGTCCACGTCTTGTCCAAAAACTCTACACTCTACATCAGTCTTGTCAGTGCGAGCTGACATCTTGCAAGGATAGCAAACTCAAATCTCTCATAAATGTCTGTTCCAACACATTTACAGTGAAGCTACATTCCCTTGCATACACATACGTATGTTAATTTAAAAAATAGTTGCCTTCAAAATGAAAAAAAGTTGCATTGCAATTTTGCACAAAATTGCTAAAAACAGTAAAAAAAAAAAAACAAAACAAAAAACAACAGACTGGTGGCTGAAATGGAACAAACTGTATGATGTTTACTTATTTATGTTTGAAAAATCTTTTTCTGGGTGAGCAAAGCATTGAAAATAGATGTTTAAGCCGGTCCTTGGATCCACATCTCTGCACTCTGGTTGCTGCAGTTAATGGCACTGCAGTAGAGCTTGTTGGATTGTTGATCTTGGCTGGTTGGCATTGATTTCACCAATTTTTTTTCCCCTCGATCAGAACCACAGAATATAGTACTCTGTTCTCAGAACAACAATGCCTCTGGGAGCAAACCAAGATGGCGGCGCTTTGGTAAATGATGTCACTCAGGGAAAAAAAATGAGACGACTCAAAGGGAAGACACACATTCTTTTTGGTTCATATTCTGTGGTTGACCCCAGGTATTTAAACTCATTCACCTTCACTACCTCTGCTCCTTGTATTTTCATCTTTCTACCTATACCCCTCTCTTTCACGTGTATTATCTTTCTTCTACTGACTTTCTGACCAGGTTCCCTTCTACCTGCTCCCTACTCTCACTAGAAATCACCAGTGTTGTAGTCAATAATAGCACACAGCGACACAAATGTAAACAATGGCGGGAGGAGAAAGATGTGCATTTTGGAGCTGGAAATACAGAACTATTTTGAGTTTGTGTCAGCTAAAGATGACAGTATCAAGGTTAGTTGTGCACTCTGTGCTGGCGACAAAAACACTATGTCAAATTTGAGTCGCAGCACGACACAGTCAAACTTAAGAGGGTGAATCCCGCCAGGTGGTGCGAAACCGAGAGCTGCGACTAATGCAGGAGGCCTCCCATCGCCCAAATAACAAAAGCTGGACTTCAGTACAAACCCAGTAAGTGGGGGAGAGTTGAAGAAGTTGGTTTGGACAGTATGTAGTAGCAGAAATGCTGCCCTTAAACACAGTTGACTTGCCCTCGTTTCGTGGTTGTCATTTTTATGTTGAGGCCCCGGGGGGGGGGGGGTGCTACCAGTGTTGTGCCAATAAGTGATCATCTGCCTTAAAGTGATTTCCAATGTTTCTATGTGCTTTTATGTGTAATGTCTTAGCTTATATTGGTAAACAGAGTTCAGTCAACATGATTTATGACGGCCTTATTGTCATGTTCTGGGTCCTTATGACCCAGCATTTTTGGTTATGCTTTGTTTTGTATTGTGCTTTTCTGAATTATGAATTAGGATTTTAGGTTATCATGGTTTTTGTTTATTCATTTGTTAGGTTTTTGTATCCCTTCTGGTGTCACGTCTGTGTTATGTTTTTGCATTCCATGTTATCCTGTTCTGGCATTGTGCCTATGTATATTTTGTTCTCATGTTTTAGTCCCGTGTCTCATGTCTTGTGTTTAGTTTGGCATCCTAGTGTTTTTCCTATGTGTTTAGGTTTCTGTTCAGGTCATGTTTAGGTCCTGTCTGTGTGTCAAGACTTTGTTCCCTTGTCTCACTTCCTGTCTTATTTTGGTAGCGTCTGGTTTCTTGTGCAGTGTGTTTAGTTTTGCTTCCCCTTGTCTCATCAGTGTCATTGTGTTCACCTGTGATCCCATCTGTTGTCACTTCCTTGATTACCAAGTGTGTATATATTGTCTGTGCTCTGGTTACTTCTTTGTCAGGTCGTCATCAATGCTTACACATGTGTGCTCTATGTCAAGTCAAGTCAAGTCAAGTCAAGTCATGCCATGTTACTTAACTCTTAAACAAAACAAAATGTAAAGTTTGTGCTGCTGGCCTTGTCCAGCCCATCCTTGTTTTCATTATTTCATGAAGTCTAAGTCCAAGCAAAGCTTCAGCCTTGGGTGTCCTGCTTTGGGGTCCTCCACCTTGCCTGCCACAGCGGTACATGACACTTATGTATAAAATGAAGAAATTACCTACCCATCCAGTGTGTTTTGGCCACTTAAAATATCTTTATATAACTGTGATGTTATATTTGTTGCAATTTCTGCAGCCTTCTTAGCCAGATTTCTGTTTAAAGACATTTTTAACATCAATGACAGTTTTTACCTTGATAAAAAAAAACGAATATATAAAAGTAACTTTGCCACCAACTAATTACAGCTTCTACCTTGTGATAGAAATGCTGTTGCTCACTCAAAATTGCTTGATATCATTCATGAGAGATATGTTTGACAGGTTTCACAGATTATAGGTAAACAACCCATTTAAATACAGGTAGTCATTTTTTGCAAATATCGGAAATTACTTTTTGGCAGATGATCACTTTTTGGCACAACACCGGCAGCTGTTTAACATAACTAAAAAAGTAACTTGTAATCTAACTTAGCTACTTTTAAAATTAAGTAATCATTAAAGTAACTAAGTTACTTTTTAAAGGAGTAATCAGTAATCAGATTACTTTTTCAAGGCAAATATGCCATCACTGGTTGCGACAATATAGTATGAGACAGATAATCTGTGAAAAAAAAAAATCAAGCTCCTCCACCTCCTCCCTGAGCTACTATTGCCATCTGAGTGTGTTACTAGCACAGGAACTTAACTGTTTCTTTGCTCTCTTTGAGACACCTCAGGACCACTCATTTGCTCCGGCCCTGCCCACCCCCCCAGCTCCACCTCCCCAGCTCCACCCCACTCACTGTCCAGGAGCATGAGGTACGGCGCATGCTCTTGGCAGTGAACCCCAGGGAGGCTGCTCGACCAGATGGAGCACCTGGCAAGGTGATTAGAGTGTGCGCACACAAGCTCACCCTGATTCTCATCAGGATTTTCAACCTCTCCCTGGCCCAAGCACCCCCCCCCCAAAAAGAAAAAAACTCAGCCACAATCATTCCCATGCCAAAAAGGTCATCCATCACCAGCCTAAATAATTACCGCCCTGCGGCCCTCACACCGGTAATCATGAAGTGCTTTTGAGAGGCCGATTCTCCAGCACATCAAAGACCATCCCCCTCACTTTCGACACCCATCAGTTTGCATATCATGCAAACAGATTCACAGAGGATGCCATCGCTGTAGCTCTCCACTCTGTTGTGAGCTACGTGGAGCAGCAGCAGAGCTACGCTCGCATGCTCTTTGTGGATTACAGCTCAGCCTTTAACACAATCATCCCAGACATTCTCACTACCAAACTGCACACCCTGAGCCTCCCCCCTCTCACATGTTCCTGGATAAAGGACTTCTTAACCAACTGGCCCAGACTGTGAGACTTGGGCCCCATCTCTCCTCCACCCACATGTTGAGCACTGGCTCCCCACAGGGCTGTGTGCTGAGCCTCCTCCCGTACTCCCTCTACACCCATGACTGCAGTCCAACCCACAAAAACAACCTCATCGTCAAATTTGCTGACGACACTACAGTGGTCCGACTCATTTCAAGGGGAGATGAGGCAGCCTGCAGAGAGGAGGTCCTGAAGTTGACAGCCTGGTGTTCAGAGAACAACCTGGCACTGAAAACCATGAAAACCAAAGAAATAATCATTGACTTTAGGAAGCACAGGACTGACCCAGCCCCCCTCTACATCAATGGTGAGCATGTGGAGAGGGTCCACACCTTCAGGGTTCTTGGTGTCCTCATCTCTGCTGATCTCTCCTGGTCAGATGACATCAGCTGTTATCAAGAAAGTTCAGCAGTGACTTCACTTCCTGAGGGTCCTCCGGAAGAACAACTTGGACTCAAACCTGCTGCTGACCTTCTACCGCTCATCCATTGAGAGCCTGCTGACATACTGTATCACAGTACGGTACAGCAGCTGCACTGAGGCAGATAGGGAGAGGTTTCAGAGGGTAGTCAAGAACAGGACAAAGAATCGTTGGCTGCCCTTTCCCCTCCCTGATGGACATCTACACCTCCCGCTGCATCAGCAGAGCCAGGAAACATCATCAAGGACAGCTCACACCCTGGCTTTGAACTGTGTCTAACCTGCTGCCCTCTGGCAGGTGCTACAGAACAAACAAAATAACCACCCTGAACTCACATACCCACCCACCCTAACTGTGCCATACCCACACCTCTGTGCAATATTATATTATTCATACTGAACAAAACTGTCTATTTGCCGTCATCGGTGGCCATGCTAACTAGCCTGAGCATTCATGACCAGATCTACTGTCGGGGAGAAGCTGTAGCGTAGCAGATAGAAAGGCGGACAATGTGAGCAGCGAGTACACAAGCATGATTTACAGTGCTAAGACCCTCCTCCTGGCTCTGATTGGTTGTTTCTCACCGAGCTGTGCATTTCTGCAGTTAGTCATCTGGGAGCACTGGGAGAAGGCAGAGTAGCGCAATCTTTTTTGGATTTGAATCAGTACATTTTGCATCTAATAAAAGCATGAGTCTTGGAAGTCTTGGATGTTAGGATGTTAACAAATAAAATGGACAATAGTCTGGCAATTTAGTGATATTTCCACAGTTGTGGTCTTGACTGGTCTTGAAATAAAATCCCTAGTCCTCAATGTCCGAGACCGAGACAAGACCAAGACCATCAAAAAGTGGTCTCGAAACTTAAGACCAGTACTCGAGTACTACAGCACTAGAAATGACAATGTCATCTGCAAACATCATGGACCACGGTGACTCCTGCCTAACCTTATCTGTCAACCTGTTCATCACCGCTGTAAAGAAGAAGGAGCTCAGAACCGATCCTTGATTTAATCCCACCCCCACCCTGAACCTACCAAACACCTCACCACTGTCTCGCTGTCCTCATACATGCCCTGCACCAGCCTCATATACTTCTCTACCACTCCAGACTTCCTCATGCAGAACCACAGTTTGTCCCTTGTCACTCTATTATATGTTTTCACTAGATGTGTACATTTCTATTATTTGCATGTATTGAAGGGGGTATTGTAAAAAAAGAGTTTGCTCTCAATGACCCGCTATTTAAATAAAAATTTCAAAAACCGATAGCCCCTTGCAAACAGAAGGTTTAAACAGCAGGTAGGATGGGGCTTTAGTGCCATATTAGTCACTCCCACAGCAGCAAGAATGAATGAAAATCTGCACTTATTTATGAGAAAAATCATATGAGGCACGCAGCCAGAGCTGATATCTGTTCACAGTGACATCATACAGAGCCAAAAAGAGGAAAAAAAAAAAACTGAAACAGTGTCTCAAGCAATCTGAAGTCAACAGTATGTGGAAAAATCTTGGACATTTTGGGGAAATGAGCCTGCCAACAATCATAAAAACTCTGCAGAGCAGGTAGGTGAGTCAGCAGTCTGGGTTGAGCTAATGTCATAGAGTGTCAAAAAGACCAAAAAAAGCTAACAGAAAGAGGAGTGTGACCCAGTAAATGTGTCACCAGACAGATGTGATGCCAAACTCTGGAACAGAGTGTGACTACACTCACCTCAAGCCTTATCTCCTGAAATGATGTCAGGTTTCTAACACGAGAAAATAAACATGCATAAACACGCTTATTTGTTCTCGATATTGTCAGCATTACTTATTGCCAGCAGATTAGACATGTGACTCTACCGTCTCTGGACAGCTGACGAGCTAGCTAAACAACAAAAACAGCAGCTGGCTATAAGTTAACATCATGCAAATTAATGTTATCCTCAAGTGTCCTAAAAATCACACTTTCGCTCTGATAAATAGGTTGTTAAAATGACACCTATGGGCAAGCACTTGTCGGCAGTGGGAAGGAAAAACTGCCTTTTAGCAGGAAGAAACGTTCAGCAGAACCAGTCTCAGGGAGGGGCAGTCATCTGCCGCGACTGGCTGGGGGTGACAGCAGTTAACCACAGCTAACAGTGGCAGAAACAGCAGCGCTTATGAACAAAAAAATTCTGGGTATCCTTGACAACTTTAATGTTTTTGATCTGATTAAACATGTTTGTCCTACAGCAGACACCATAGCTGGAATTATGCACTTGAATTGGGAAGGGTAAGAAAACAGAACTCAGTCGACTGCAATCTGCAATCTACTGACATCTTGCAGTGAAAATTGTACACACTGTCACTTTAACTAAGCCACATATTTTCTAGGCCATACTAGTAGTAGCATTGATGCTAGTTGTAGTAATATTGCTGGCAGTAGCAGTGGAAAAACCAACCCACAGTATTTTCATCTTTTGATGATTTAGTTATTATCTTGACAGTAACCTGCATCAGACACACTTCTTAGATCCCCCAGAATATTGCACTTACCTAGATTACTTTCACCGACTGGATCTGTGGACACAGAAAACAAAATTCTTATCAATATGCATGATCAACAGATGTGGAATGTCAGTACATATTTAAGCAGTGAGATTGGAGGCCTTTTCACCAGTAATGTTATGTCTAAGCAGGGACACAGCCTAACATGCTGAGACTTGTCATGGAGGAAAGAACAGGTATGCAAACTGAACCTAATACAGCATTGTACTATGGTGCAGTTAAGTCACTGTAGGTGATTCAAGTTAAAATGCCCAATATCACAGTATTAATAAGCATATTTAGAGCATGGCATAAAAAATGTTTTGGCTTCTATGACTAGTTTCCCCCCCATTAATAACAGCGGTTTTGTTTATAACTTATCCATTTGGATACAGATAACGGATTCAAATTTGGGTTGTGATAGCCAGTCACCGTCAGCTTCACCTTGAATCACTAAACTGGACTTTTCTACTACATCTGTGGTACTGATGCCTTTTGGAGAATTTTCAATAGAATAATTTGACCAGTCATAAGGCTTGCTGTGTGGTACACATGATCAGCAGTTTTGGTGACTGAAATTCCACTGTTTTATTATTCTGTCTTCTTAGGATTAATTATTGGAAATGTATATCCACACAGTTTATGGATGCAGTTTGCTAACAATCTAGCTGATAATTTGGCACTCCACCCTCTCATCTAAATATGCCCACTTCTGGCTCCAAAATGCCAGTGCTGAGGCTTCTAAATGCAGAGTCCAAAACCAATGGGTGATGGCACATGACCACATCCATCTTTCGTATACAGTCTATGCTTTTGCAATGCCTACATATACACTATATTGCCAATTGCATTCACTCAGCCATCCAAATCATTGAATTCAGGTGTTTCAATAACTCCTAAATGGAAGAGAAAGGAATGAGACCACAGGTGTATAAAACCAAGCACTTAGGCATGCAGAATGCTTCTAAATACATGGTTCGGATCGCTCTCAGGACCTCCCTGAATTCCAGAGTGGTGCCGTGATAAGATGCCAGGTGTGCAAGTCCAGTCATGAAATTTCCTCTACTAAATATTCCAGAGCCAGCTGTTAATGGTATTATAACAAAGTGGAAGCTATTGGGAATGACATTAACTGAGCCACGAAATGGTAGGCCACATAAAAGACCTCCAGACTTTATGCGGCCCTCATATTAGCTCAAGAACAGTGCACAGAGAGCTTCATGGAATGGGTTTTCATGGTCAAGCAGCTGCATCCAATCCAAAATTGGACACATTTTCTCTGGAGTGAAGAATCACACTTCTCTGTCAGGCAATCTGATGGACGAGTCTGGGTTTGGCGTTTGCCATGAGAACAGTACTTCTCTGACTGCGCTGTGCCAAGTGCAAAGTTTGGTGGAGGGGGGATGATGGTGTGGGGTTGTTTTTCAGGAGTTGGGCTTAGCCCCTGAGTTCTAGTGAAAGGAACTCTTAATGCTTCAGCATACCAAGACATTTTGGACAATTTCAGGGTATCAACTTTGTGGGGACAGTTTGGGGATGGCCTCTTCCTGTTCCAACATGACTGCACACCAGTGCACAAAGCAAGGCCGATAAAGACATGGATGAATGAGTTGGTGTGGAAGAACTTGGCTGGCCTGCACAGAGTCCTGACATCAACCCAACAGAACACCTTTGGGATGAATTAGAGCAGAGACTGTGAGCCAGGCCTTCTAGTCTAACATCAGTGTCTGACCTCACAAATGTGCTTCTGGAAGAATGGTCAAAAATTCCATAAACATTCCTAAACCTTGTGGAAAGCCTTCCCAGAACAGTTGAAGCTGTTATAGCTGCAAAGGGTGGGCCGACATCATATTAAACCCTATGGATTAAGAATGGGATGTCACTCAAATTCATGTGTGTGTGAAGGCAGACGAGCAAATACTTTTGGCAATATAGTGTAACTGTTCATTTTCTAGATCAAAGTACTTAAGAAATTGGTAGTGCAGCTTATGTCTTACTTTCCACCTTGCTTGTTTATAACTTTTCTTTAGAGCGAGAGAGAGAGATGGATGCTGGCAGTAACAGTTATACATGAGTTACATTGTGTTTTTGTTGAAGATTAACCAGGGTAGTAATGTTTAATCATCTAGTAGACAAGCTGCAGACATCCCTAATGCCCATAATACCCATCATATCTCGATGATAAGGGCAATATTGCTACCAAGGTGACCAATAGGCCATAAAATATCCATTCACCTACAGTATAACAGTCATTAATGATAAAATTAATTAATCCCCTGCTAAGAAAATGTAATTCAACTCTAACTCCCTAAACAGCACCACAAAATGCCCATTAAACCATTATTCATTACACAAAAAGGAAAAATAATGTAAAAAAAATAGTAAAAAGGCATGTGTGAATCTTTAATGTTAGTTAATAAATGTCTTCGAAACTGCACATAACTGCCTTGGTGGACTTATCAGATTTCTCTAAAGGCTACACAACCCCTGTCCTCTTCATCAGCAGCTTAACAAAATGCTCCTGACATCCTCACACCAAGTGCCAAAAGCAAGGCAGCCTTACGAGGCACAAATGGTGACATCACCCAAACAACAGCTAAACAAAATAGGCCACAGCTGTTTGCTTCTTTAGGCTACAAATTAGACTCAATATGTCACACGGCATCACATCACAGGGAGGACTGAGGAAATAAGCAACGAGTTCTATCCACTGGACCAACCTGCTGCCATTTCTTTCTGTTTGTTTACTTTTTTCGGTGTTCCACATATGCACACTCAGAGCTCGTGTTAATTTGCACTAAATGAGGAATGAGCAAAAAGGGGTGTACTGGCAGGCAATGGATGAATTATGGAAGGAGTTAAATAATAAATGGCGAAAGAGTCTTGAAAGAGGGGAGGGGGCACTCAGGGTGGTAGTGGGACTCTTTTTGGAAGCCACAGTCTCTAAAGAGAGAGGGGCATATGAATAATACCTTACTGAGTCCATTATCACGTATCAAAGCATCAAATGAATTATTCTGTGGATGGGGGCACTCAAATGTGCATACAGCACTGCAATAGTTCCACTTCGACAAGAAAACAGAAGGAATGGGCAATTTTTCCATATGCACACATATGGGAGCAGAGATGGAAACACCTGGGAGGAATTTGTTAGCTGTCAGCGTGGAGACATTAAACCTTCATATATAAAAAACAGTTCATAAAGCCTCTAATGATGCAGAACTGTATTTACACCACATGACTGAGGATACTCTATACATCATCCTTATATTCATCCTCTTAGAAAGATAAAACTTCCAGCGATCTCTAAAGGGAACAGAGAAGTCGCTCCAGAGACAGTATTAGCCAAAAGAGAAGAGAAATGGGGAAAAAGAGAAGTGTGGGTTGATCATGAGTGTTGTTTCTCAGACCTCTACTTAGTCTAAAAATATCCAAGCTAAGCTTGGTGGGAAGGCTTCCCCAAAAACCACCTCAATATTTTAGTAGATGTATGTGGGGGAGAACTCTTTTCTGAGGCTTCGGTTCAAGCCACATGAGGCACACCAACATACGAAATCTTCGTAGTATCCAGTTACTTTGATGAAGTCAATCACACCATAGTCGCTTACAACATAGCATCAGTTCAATTTGCAGGCTGAATAAAGACCACCAACACTGGATTGCTGGAGAGCGGGGTTTTTTCAAAGTTAAGTAAGTAAATCGCTTTTCACAGTCACATAGCACTGCACACAGTAAACAACAAAACAGGAAATGAACACCATAATAGCCAATTAAAAATATGCAATAGAACACCAAACAATGAACAGGCAGCTAAATAATAAATGGTAATAACAATAATAATTCGATAAAATTCTCAGCAGAAAGCCTGTTAAACAAAAGAGTTTTTCACTCCTTTTTAAAAGAGCCAATGTAAAGAATGTAAAATAGGGGAAATGTGAGCCCGTTAATGTCAATCAATCTTTTATCTGTGTCCAGCATCATATTGTTGTAACTTAGCAACTTAAGATCGTCAAATATTACCAAAACCCTTCTAAAACATCATCATTATGTTATATTATTATTTGTGCAGGTATTTTTAAGTCCACAGCTATATGAATGGGGAGAGAGCCACAATTGTAACTGTGTAATTCAGTCAAAGGCAGATCCTTCCGTCTGCAGGAGGTCATGGATCTGTCCTGGGACCACCAGCAGTTTCCTTGGGCATATGTGGAGTACCTAAAGAACTATGCACATTTGTTATATTTTGTTAGGAAAATGGGAAATAGGTTCAACAATTTATAGAAACATGCAAACACACAGGGAAATACAAGGCAAGGTAAGGCAAAAACAGAGTTTGTACAATTCTAAAAAGCTTTTAGAAAAAGCGGTACGACCACCTTCATTCTTCAACACAGCCTGAACTCTCAGCAGCCTTCTTGTAATTTCTTTAAGTAGTCTTCAGAAAGGTTCTCCAGGCTTCTTGAAGCTCTTCTTTGGATGTTGCCTTTTGTTCCATTCTGTGTCAAGATGATCTCACACTGCTTCAGTAATATTGAGATCTGGGCTCTGGAGAGATCAATCCATGACTGATAGTATTCCATTCCAGACATTGTGTTTTACAGATGGCTGTAGACACTCACTATTATAATTATAATTATTATAAATAACTATTATAATACTCTCTTCTGACTTCCTCCATGCATATCGAACAACAATTTGAATCAAATTTTAAATTTGATTGTCATCACTCCATAAGACCTGCTCAGTGTTGTTTGAATGTATTCTTGTGCACTGGCATGTCTGCTCTGTGTGAAACCAAGCTGTTCACTTGAAGCTAATAAATAATGAACAGACTCTACAGAGATGGCCAAAGCTTTGAAAAGAACAGAAAATGACCGCTGTGTTAGCGCTGTGAACAATCACAACCTAACTCGAATCATTTGATTATAAAAAAAGATCCTTGACAAATTTTTTTCTTCAGTGCTTGGTTTAATCCACGAATCTGTCGCGTTCAGTTGTTGCCACGTAAGTGTGAGCTTTTCACACACACCTGCAACTTAAAATAGACCTGCAATAGAAACATATTTGGGAGCACACGTGTGAATTAAAAGTATTACAACATTACGCCCGTGTATTTTTCAACTATGGCAGCAATACCTGCAGCAAGCAGGGGTGAGTCTAAAGGGGGACACGAGGTATACTACACCATATTTATTTCAAGGTTTTGGAAACATTATTTTGCATATTTAGCTTCATACAAAATATAAATAAAAATGCAAGCTTTTTTTTTCTGTAGGATAGTTAAACTTGGGTTGGACGTGAATTACTAATAACAGTATGTAAACCATCAGAGCATGTGTTTTCTGCAGCAGGAAGCGTTGCATCGAAGCACACTACAAACCCAGTTTGTTGATATGCTGGCTTTTCTTCATGCTCCTTTAAAGGCTTACAGACACACATACTGACTCATTTACTAGCACACTTAAACATGCAGACACACACATATACACACCAAATTGACCTCATCCAGGAGATGCAATATTGTCAGGACTCTTTTTTTTGTGTTCTACTGATGTAAGAAAGCTTTCCAAGAGAACAGAGTAACGGCTATTTCATATTTAAGGTTATATGTATGCCTTATTGTATTTAGCATCACTGTACTTGTGATTATTTATTTTTGCATTTAAGAAATTTTTGTCTTTTAAAAATGTGATTTTAATATGCATTAAATATATATATAGGTATAGATTTTTTGACTGATATATACAGTTAAACTATTAAAACACTGCAAAACTGCAAATGGAAACCAATGAGCAGTTCATTTTAAAAGACCTGTGTCTTTTCTCTTTTGAGTATGTATGATTGCTCACTAATAGGACAAAAATATTTCTTACCTGATTACGCAATGAATCAGTGGAATAATCAATAGAACAATCAACTGCTAAAATAATTGATAGCAGCAGCTCTATATGAATCTATTAATGGTTTTGCAAGTAAAATCCATAAATATCTGGACAATAACATTTTTTGTAATTTTGCCTCTGTACACCACCACAGTGGATGTTAAATCCCAAAATCAATATATGATTAAAGTGAAAACTTTCAGCTTTAATCCAAGGGGTTTAATAAAAGTATTGCATTAAGTGTTTAAGAATTATAGCCATTTTTAATGGGACAAAATGATATAATTATAAATATAAGGAATGTTTTTAGTACTTGGATGAAAATACTTTGCAGTCAATGACTGCCTGAAGTCTAGAGCCCACGGACATCACCAAATTTTATTTCCTCTCTTGAGATGCTCTACTAGGCCTTTACTGCCATCTTCAATTGCTCCTTGTTTGTGGGTCTTTCTGCATTTACTGAAAGCTGCTCTGTTGGGTTGCAATCAAGTGACTGACTTGGCCATTGAAGAAAATCCCATTTCTATGCCTTGAAACAGTTTTACACTGTGAAACACCACCCAATCAGTTTGCAGCATTTGGCTGAATCTGATCAGAGTATAGCCCTGTACATTTCACAAATTCATCCTGCTACAGTATATATATATATATATATATATATATATATATATATATATATATAAAAACACACACACACATACATATATATATATATATATATATATATATATATAAATTGTTTTGTTTTTTTTAACAGTTCCAAAAGTGAACTGATAAAATTCTCAGCCTGCCACAGCACCAGTGATGAACCACTGGTTACGACCCTGTATCATGATTTTTTTTAAATCCACTGCGATGGTGTATAGAGGCAAAATTACAAAAACTGTATCTTTATCCAACAAATTATAGACCTAACTGTAAAATCATGATATTTCATGTACATTTACTATGAGGTTAGTCATTTCTGAAGTTATCCATCATTCACAGGCACTAACAAAAGCATCCTAAAGCCCTTACTGATCCTACTGTGTTGATTATTTTATGTCAACCCCATAATAAGAAAATTTCTGTTTTATACACACTTGACTGCAGAAAGCATTTAATAAACTTGACTTCAATTCATGTTAATGTAGGTATATTGTACAGTCTCTTTTTTCTGCAACAACACATGCACAGCACACTAATGAGCTAACCTACCGACTCATAGCCTCTAGTTGTTAGACACAGCTAAAATAGCACACCAATGTGCACTACGGATCAGGGAATGAAAATTTAAAGGGACAAAACTGAAAATCTGGATTATCATCATTCAATAAATGTATTCAGCATTTTGGCGATGCAAACCTAAACCACAACATTTTTGATGTCAAAGAGGAAAGATTTGAGACAACGTAGACCAACTGTGGAAGAAGTATGTGGACGGCGTGTTCAGACACCTCCTGCAGCTCTGTACTGTTTGTGTTTGGTCTGAAGCTGCAACAGTATCTGAGGTCTAGGCTGATGTCACTCCTCAGCCAGGTCCCCTGGGACAGCTTTTCACCCTGCAGCTCAGCAGACCCTGAAGATGAAAGGGGCGGGCCTGGGAGCAGTGAGCTCAGTTTGGTGACGCTGGCTCTGTCCTGACATCAAACTGAGCTGAGAAGGACATAACAAGGCAGTCCGATCAAAGCCCAGTAGCATCTCTGGAAATCTGAGCCCTTCTAAACTTGTTTTCAAGTCAGTCCTTTGTAAAATAATAATAATAATAATAAAATTGCGCTGGTTGAGAGGACAATATCCCCTATTCGCGAGCCAATACCCAGCCATTTGCATACACTATAATCCATAGTCTACATATTTTGACATATTCATCCAGGCCATCAAATGCACCTTGTTATTTTAGTATCTGTAAAACAGTATTGAATGACAGAGCTGAAATGAGGAAAGATTTTTTTTTTTCATTTAGCAGGAGTTTGGGAGTGTTTCATCTTATTGCTCAAATGACGGCTTTTAATGGCGCAGCATTCATAACCCGTGCCTCTTATCATGGCTGCTTCCAACACTTGATGGAATTTGCCATCGCACAATGGTTGGAAAATACACTTCAAAGGCAAGACGCATCTAATCTCCTCCACTCTGCGCATTGCAAATTTGCTGTGATAATAAGATCCTGCCTTCCCAAGCGTTCTTAGGGATCTGAACCAAGCATGAGAATTTCATCTCTTTCCCCCACCCTCTGTTTCTTTGTATCGCGTTCACTCCCTATGTGGCAGTCGAAGGTGGGGGCTGGGGAAGTTGTGCTGCAGTTTGAGAGAATCTCCACAACAGCAACAAGGCATATCTGTGGAACCCATCCCATCCTTATGTAAAAGCCCTATTTTACAGTTTTATTCTACACACACACACACACACACACACACACACCCAAGAGTGAGACACGACTGACAGCACAGCACAGTGACCTAGTTTCCATGTGGCCCAGAAAGATCAAGCATGACTCCCTCGGAACTGCTATGGGCACAAAAACCTGGTTCAGCGCATTCAGCCAGGCCAGTGCACATTGGTAAGAGACCAACCTACAAATCACACTGCAACAGGGAACAGCAGCTGCTTTAACTACAGCTTGCAATGCAGAGACATGTGGCTGTGATCCCACATAGCCCCGTATCCTCACCAAAGTCACAAGACAAGTGGAAGTGCAAAGAATGGAAGGAAAGAAAGGCATCCGGGAAGCCCTGCAGGTAAAGCTCTGTGTTATGTTTAGTCTGGCAGAGGGCAGGTTGAGGACAGCCTTATCATCATATAGGCACAGCTGGAGGACATGCTGTAACAACACCCCCCCGACCCCCACTACCCAACTCCCAGCACCCTACATACACCACTCCACCCCCTCCAGGTTATCTGTACACATGGAGAAGGTTAAGGATGGCGATGCTATCATAGAGAGCACATTAACACACCAAAGAGGTGTTTCAGAGACAGGCCCTCCAGGGCAATTAACTGATCCCTTAAAAAGATGCCATGTTCGATACAGAATAACATCATAATATGAAGACATCGTGTCGACTACTAAGGGAGGAGATGCAAATTGAGCCATTGTCACATAAAAAAGAAAACATAACTGTAAAATTGCAGTTTTCACACCATTACCATAACTTTAAAACTTTCAGCATTTACATAGGTCCAGGAGCTAGAATTAGGTAGGGACAGTAGAGACACATCCCCTACCAGTATGGTTGACCCCCAGGAACCAAACCAGAACAAGATTCAGCACACAGCCCTACCAAACAAACCTACGTCCTTGCATAGGTCCAGGATGATTTTAACCTAGCTTAGCACAAAAACTAAAGCCAATAACTGCAGAAAGATGGGAAAGATAACAGAAAGTTTCACAGTGAAACGCTAACATCATCATCTAAGTTTCATCATTTTGGACTGAAGAAGATGATCAAGGAACCAGTGAACTACCTCATCCACAAAGGCCAACACAAAAGCAAAACCACAATCATCTCTATTGTATCAATTGTCATGTTTTGTTTTATGTCTATTGTCTCTATTGTTACATGTAAAATGCCTTTAATGGCCTGAGTTAGACAATGACATCTATTAACCCTCTAGGGTCGACAGATGCACCGGCACGTCCAAATGACATCATCAATTTAACATGAAGCAGCAGCAGGATGCTTCAACATACCAGTTATTAAACTGTGTTAATATGCGAAGTAAAACCAAAGTTATGACAAATAATTTACCCCACAATTACACCTGAGGCATTTCAATGTAAATAGATCTATATATAACTTTGCTATATTTGTACATAGGTTTTTAAAATTTACAAATGATATTTTTATTTTAAATTGTAGAAATAGTTTGTTAAACGTGTTTGTGGTTTTCACAGTAAAAAATATGTTGCTTCTCCACTCTGATTTTGTTTGTGTGATTTCATGTCCAATGTTTGGCATACAGTATGTCAAAAATTAACGTGTCAGTCACATGTTAAGGTTGTGCTGAACACAATGATACCAAATGAGGCAAACAGTTTTTAATGTGAAATATAAAGGTAAATCAAAAGTAGTCAAAAATGTCCAATTATACCCTAGACCCCAGAGGGCTGAACTATCATTATTATCATCTATTAAATTCTGAAAGATTGATAGTAGAAATGTATTTTAAAGAATTCATTCAGGTATGATTTTGTAACAAAAACTTCAAAACCTGGGTTCAGATTTAAAATTTTTAATTTTCAAAAAAGAAAGTATATAAGCTATACAGCAAGTAAATCTTAATGGTAATAGTGAACTTACCTTAAATGGTTAGTACTGATATTTATTCAATTCTGACAGTTAGGTTACTAATTATGTCAGTTAGGGTATTAGTTGTTATGTACACCTAGATGGGCTTCACATAAAAACTACGATCATCTATCAGGTGTTACTGCTGTCAGTGACATCTGACATAGTTATTATGACTGTAATATAATTACCTGTCAGGCTCTTTGGAGAAACATTGAAAGGTGAGCCGTTTAATGCTGTATAGATATGTCTATTTGATTGCCAAGCATCTGTTTCCTTCTGCTGTTTCACTTGTCATTATTTTCTTGGTCATGTGATCCCTGGCTCTTTTCCACAGCATGTCTTTTGTCCTGTCTCCCTCCCCTCACCTCCAACCGGTCAGGGCAGATGACTGCTCCTCCCTGAGCCTGGTTCTGCCAAAGAGGTTTCTTCCTGTTAAAAGGGACTTTTTCCTTCCCACTGTCAAAAGATGGATGTAGCCACTGTGACATCACTCAGTGGTTTGCGAAGTCCGGTTCCAAAGTCAAGATGAGCGTTTTCACCAACACCATTGTAATGTTTTGAAACCGGATGTGACCAGCAATTACTGTGATACTGCACACTCATTGGCTAACAACTTGTCAATCACAAGTTGTTCGATATGACCTGAAATGAGTGACTGAGCCAATAAAGTCATCAGTAAATTCTTTACAGAGGTCAGGACAGAGGGCTGTTTTCCCATAGACTTCCACAGATGTAAAGTTATTTGTGCAACCACCGGTATCGCCCCCCAGTGGCCATTCTAAAGTTTCAGGAGAGGCTTTTTTTTTTCCTTTTTAGACACATCAAAACCCACAGCAATATTTATTGATCATAAATCAGAAGAAAAGCATTTGTCAAAATAACAATCAGCCTTTTAAACTAGGTAAAACAATCTTCCATAGAGCACAGCAATGATCATCACTGAAAGCTGATGTTCGTGAACCTAATTTTTTTATTTTGAAAATCTGTGATTTAGAGTTAATGACTTCAATTAATCAAAGTCATTTAGCCATGTGCATATTTTTAGCTGCTTCCAGTGTGACCTAAGTGAAAACTGGGCCCTTAACCAGATAGCATCTTTGCCCAAGAAACCTGAGCCTTTCCTTAAGTGAATCTGAGTCTCCTGGCATTGGAGTTCATGTGTGAAAGCTGCTTTACTATTGTCACACACATACATTGAGACCGCACTGTTACCGTCAGCCACAACAGACAGGTGGAAAATACAGTTTCAGTTGCACATATAGGTTGAAATAAGGTTTATATATAAGTTTATAAGGTTACACATTTAAGAGTCTATAAAAAACTTCTATGAGGTAGGCTGCTCGATTATGGAAAAAAATCATAATAATAATGATTATTTTGGTCATTGTTGAACACGATTAATCATTGACTTTGTAAACACACTGTATTTATTGCACTTAATGAACAGTGAATACTAGTGATGCTCCTGGTGACTAATTTCTTATTTGACTAAACAAGGGGAAAAAATTGACTAGTCTAAAACTAAGAAACACTCAGACATCAAGTTCAATTTTAGTTTAATGGACAATGTCAAAAACTGTCTAAACAAAGGCATCTGAAACCAGATGCCGATGGTGCTGCCAACACTGTGTAGCAAATCCGTGTTACTTACCTTGCGGTGGTGTCCCAGTGTTTTACATGCGGTGTGGATGGCAGAAACAAATAAAATGACTTTATTTTTTCCTTCCTGGGTCGGTGTTGTTTATTGGGGTTTTTTTTGGTTTGCCTAGCTTTTCCACGTCATTGTTCATTCCCTCATGTCCATTCTGATAGTTTCAGCAATCTCCCTCCAACAATTTGCTGACATTTTTGACATTAAATGGAATGCAGGTAATGCAGTTCACTAGGAAATGGCATAATACTCCATTAATAAAATAATAACAGTAGGAATTGTGTCACGTTTAATGGGAGGAGAGCAGATATCAGTTGAACAGAATTCAGAGTAAAATATCTTCAAATATGTTGTCAAATAAACTGAGGGATAATCAAAGCAATTATAAAACATACATTCTACAAAAATTCTTCTCTATAATAACCAGATCCAAAAAACGGCTACGAATCCATCTTCAACATTCTTTCATTTTTCTGGTGCGTTGTCTCCAAATATTTCTAGGACGGTGACACATCCTAACATCTCCAGTGTCTGACAGCAAAAACAACAAGACCCAAGAATGACAGCAAAGCTGTACTCAAATGCAATGTGACCTAAGAGAAAATTGGGCCCTTAACTTCTGGTGAAAACCCATCTGTGTGGATCTACATACAGCCAGTAAAGGTGGTATTCAGGTGAGTAAACAGCATGCAAGTTATTTGGATGACAGGAAAAGTGGATAGGTGGATCGACTCTGTCGTCCTGTCATCCGCTTTAATATCATTCTGATGTGACTGGGAGGCAAGTGGAGCCGGGGCGGTATTTTGTTAAAGCCAAACAAAAGGCTTATGCACCAGCGTGTTGCCGAGTGTGGAGCTCTGCGTGTTATCCAGGTCAGAGTGATCTAATCATGTGTGAATGAAAGCACTTGGCTGCACTCCAGGCCTCACTGTGCCGTCATCACTAAGGGGGAAGGCAAAAAACACACGCACACACATGCACATTTGCTTTATTAGAAAAGCATGGACACTTTGATGCAAAAATGTGTTCAGAAATATATCTATAGGTCTTTCCATTTGCTGTTAAAAAAAAAGTAAATGAAGAAAAAACCATAAACCAACATCAAAATCAGAAGGGTGTTTGGGCTTACCAAACTTGACAGAAAGAGGGGAATCCAACCAGACAACAAGGCTGCAGGATCTGGTGCCCTCTCTAAAAGCTATCAGATCTACTAGTTCAAATAAGAAAAAACAAAGCAGGAGTTTAACTCATTCAGTCACAAACACAAAAAGCTGCAGCGGTTGCTAAAAGGTAGAGTTTGGACAGGTAAGCTATAGGGAAGGTTATGTCATGGAAATTTTTACAGATGCACCTGTAAAAGCTAACCATGGTAAAATAGTGTCAAACTTACTTCAGTTGTTTGGAACAGGGAAGACCAAAATGCAACCGACCTATACCTAAAGAAGAAGGACCTGACCTCCCCAAACCACATTCCCAACTTCGATCACTGCTGTCTGCCCAAACCCAAATTTAGACAGGTTCATAGTTAAAAAATTCTCCCTTCAAAACACTATGCAGATCTTCTGCATGCCCAGGAATCAGATTAAAGACCAGATCATCAAGATTCACGTCATAGAATGGCAGGCCAGACAGAACAACATCCATCAAATAGTGAAAGGTAGCCACACGTTATGCATGCCAAAGATCATGACCATAGCTGGAAGAAAATTACGTGACAAACAGAGAGATCTTTTTCCTGTCTGTCAGAGAGATTCCTTTCAGTAAGTCCAGCTCTCTAAAAAACCAAGCTCTTTTCCTCTACGCAAAGACTCACATTTTCTCAAAAATCTCAAGATACCAAGTACTGTATGGGCAAATACCAACTCAGGCTAAATAAATTCAAGAGATTCCTTGACCACCTCTACTACTGCAAGCATTTTGCAAATGCCCCGCACCCCCATCTGAGTTCTTTTCAAACTCCAGATAATAAGTGCATAGCATGGTTTTAAATGTCTGGTGAAATGTCAGTTCTTAATTTACACAAACATGCACGAAAATTTTAAACCTGCTCCATCTGTGAAAGCTTTAGCAGGCCAAACAATGGAAAAAGAAAAATGTCTACTACAACAGTCAAAGGAATCTGTCACTCAAATAAATGTCATCCTCATCCTGTTTAGAGTAACAGGACAACCTTGATAAACTTCTGAGACTCATTTTGAGACTAGCTGGTGTAGCCAGCACCTTTCCCCGAGCCAAAGCTTTTCTGATTAAAAAGTCAACCCTCTTAATGAGAAAAAACCCAGAATGCAGCCACTTCACCTGACACAACGCCCAACTTTGGAAAGATTTTCAGCAAAGTCTTTCATACTTTAAGCTTTAAGGGACCTGAACCCAGCACAATTAGACACCCAAGTTAAACCTCTAGCACTAACTTTCAGATTACCATTTAGGATCTCAAAAATGTTGTTACTGAAAGGGCAATCCATAAAGACTGTCTTGTATGTGGAGAGATATTCATTAACTAACAGTGCAACTTTAAGCTTCTTTCTTCCCCAAACATGCTGGCTCTTTTTCCAGAAGACAGTCTTAGAATCAGTCAGTTGGAACAAGTCCCTAAATAGTGTCCCAACCCCAAGAAAGGCTCCCAGCAGGACTAGTCCAGTGAGCTTTCAAGGAGTGTTAGCAGATCTTTCCCTTTATTACAAAATATGAAGAGAATAACCACGAAGAAATATTATGAACTGTCACACCTAAACCAACATGAAAGCTAAATAAAGAAAGGAGCCAGTGAAAATAGGACTTCCAGACCTGTTAGGAAATAAAAGAAGCAACAAAAGAGAAGTTTAAAACATTCACTCACACACAGAGCATGCTAATGCAGTTACTGGAAAGTGGATGGAGAGCATAGGTTGAAAGAGGAAGGCATTTACTTTTTATAACTTATGTGTCACTAAGCCACCAAGGAATGAATCATGTTTCATCAGCTATGGCAAACATAACCAACAACTTGGGTTCCTCGGGTCAATTTAAAAAATAAAATGAAAAACAGATCATAAATATTCTACCAAAATTGTCTAGCACTCTGCAAAGGGAACACTTGCAAACAGACTTCGCTGAAGTGTAGATGCTTTCACAAGACTGGACTGCTTTCTGTCTAAAACACCTGGTTGCATCAGGCTAATAAGTAGGCAGGCTTTATTGATCTATTAGAAATAACTCCAAGTGAAATCTTGATTTCCTGAACTCTCTCCGTCAAATTAAGGCCCTTTATCTTTAACAAGAACAGTTGCAACAGTTACTCCAGTTGTTCCACTGTGTGCCGTTTCAGATACACTATATGGACAAAGGTACTGGGTCACCTACACATCACATCTACAACAGCTGCTCCCCATGGAAACCCGTGCCATGACGCTCCTGGTGCTCATATCTATGCCAGAGGAGGTGCTGAATTCTTAGCAACTAAGTGAAGTGAAGTGATATTATTACAACTGTTTCCTCTTTATAATAATACCAGTTACAGCTGATCGAGGAACATCTAGGAGGAAAGGAATTTCATGAGTTGTGAACTGTGGCGTTCTATTACAGCAGCACGCTCGGATTCAGTGAGCTCTTTAGAATGACCCATTCTTTCACAGACGTTTGTAAAGGCAGACTACATTGCTAGGTGCTTGATGTTATACACCTATGCTAATGGGACTGAAAACACATGAATTCAAAGATTTAATGGTATGGCCCAATATTTTTGTCTATCTACTGTTCCTGGGTAAGCCTCAAATGGCTACTGGGGGGGGGGAACCCATCCTGTCCTTGTTTTGCTTATGTAAGAGTTTACATCTGGTAGCAGACAGAAGTGCGCAGTGAAAGAGACACTTTCAGGCACTAAACACTGATGGTGTCTGCATTCTAAATTTATTATATTATTAATTCAAAAGCAAATTGTGACAAAATTTGTCTGTGACCAGTTTGAAAAAGTAGTCAAATACACAGTTGATATCCATCTGGCTTAATTTTTCAATAAATGAGGTTTCTTAATTAGCACAATGGAACCGTATGGTCTAAAACTCCCCCTTAGAAAGTTTCCCACACATCTGTGTAAGACTTCAAACCTTGTGTAATGCTATATTCCTACTGAAATGCTGTATGCATGCTGGCTTACTTGTGGTTCCTAGGATACTTAAGAGTAGAATAGGAGCCTTCAGCTGTAAGGCCCCTCTTCTGTGGAACCAGCTCCCAGCTTGGATTCGGGAGAGAGACACCCTCTCTATTTTCAAGATTAGGCTTAAAACTTTCCTTTTTGATCAAGCTTATAGTTAGGGCTGGATCAGGTGACCCTGAACCATCCCTGAGTTATGCTGCTTATAGGCCCAGGCTGCTGGGGGGGGGGTTCCCATAATGCACTGTTTCTTTTGAGTCACCTTTTTTACTCTGTTTATACTTCACTCTGTATTTAATCATTATTATTAATCTCTGTCTCTCTTCCACAGTGTGTCTTTTGTCCTGTCTCTCTCCCCTCAGCCCCAACCGGTCGCAGCAGATGCCTGCCCCTCCCTGAACCTGGTTCTACTGGAGGTTTCTTCCTGTTAAAAGGGAGTTTTTCCTTCCCACTGTCGCCAAGCGCTTGCTCATAGGGGGTCGTTTTGACTGTTGGGTTTTCTCTGTATTATTGTGGGGTCTTTACCCACAATACAACGCACCATGAGGTGACTGTTTGTTGTCATTTGGCGCTATACAAATAAAACTGTACTGAACTGAATTGAACTAGAACATGTGTGCTTAGTGACATGTTTTATCAAAGACCAGTACATGCAGGACTCTACCCGTTTAAATTGGATTTACCCTTCTGTGTGGCATTCTCGTGCTCTGAGCATGGTGCACAGGTGAAGGGAGAGGCACAAACAGGTGCAAAGTTTATTCAAATGAAGGCAAACCTCCTTGGTGTTTGTGGAAAATAGATGTCCTAAGAACAGACATCCCAGAACCACATCTGTTTCTGGCGCAGTGAACTGAGTACTTTGAGCAATGGTGCAGAAATAACAGAATAAAGCTTAATCTGGAAATCGCCCATTGCAATAAAACACCCCTCAGCCAAGAGAGGTTTCTGAATTGTCATCAAAACTTTGTTTTGTGTTTAAAGCAGGAATGCCAGTAAATCAGACTTAATTTATCACTATAAGTGATTTTTGGAGTATGTGATGACCACAGCTGGTTATAGTGCATAAAAAGCTTCTGCAGTTCAGAATAATCCCTGCAGCCATCTGAAGGCAGCAGGACACATATGTTGATAAGTCTGCAGCCGCCAGTTTGATAAATGCCGCACCAGAGAACAGTGCCATTCCGCACGACCGCTTACTACAACTACCTACACTACCGCTACAAGATAACCACAGACCTCTGCATGTCTGAGACGGGTGGGTTTAGAACTCCCTAATCTGCCTGTTTATGCGGGAGCCATCGGATTATCAGGGCTTATTAATATCATACGTCATGACCTCCTTTCCACTTTTTTTTTGTTTGTTTTGTTGTTTTTTCAGCCTTTAATGTTTCATTATTCAAATACACCGCTATATTACATTTGTGACATGGTGTGTGATATATCAAGAAAGACAGATACCTACTATTATTATTATTATTATTATTATTACTATTATTCTGGGTCAATGCATTCCTAGCATTATAAATCAAGTATGAATAAGATTACACTCACCAAAACCAATTAATTTGCCACTTTTGTTACCTATAGATCGATAGTTTTGAAAATGTTTGAATTAAATTCAGCATTATCCAAAATTTACAAACCAGATGAGAACAGTCAAAACAAGTTTCACAAACAACTATCCGATTAAACATTAAAGACGTTTCTTTTCTGTCCAAAAACACCTTGTTTGAGCTTCTCAGCTGTGACACACACACCTCTACAGCATTCACCCACAGCTGTTAACACTCCAATAAAGGCAGAAAACTCTCCGGATGTAGGGTTCTTTTTCCCCCAGCAGTGTCACTCAGACTCCACCCAGAGCGGCAGCCATTCAATAGAGAAGGATTCTGCTTTCAATGGTCTGAGCTCGGACCAATCACAAGCATCCTCCGCCTCCCCCCTCAGCTCCCAGGACCGCAGCCAATCACAGCAACCATCGCACCACACATGACTGTGTGCTGCTGTCCATCAACCACCTCATATATAGTGCATGCAAGAAAATGTGGAGCAGTTCAATAACTTGTGTCGTAGCCAGACTTGTGTGTGTGTGTGTGTGTGTGTGTGTGTGTGTGTGTGTGTGTGTGTGAGGGAGGTGGGGGGGTGCATGCATGTGGGAATGTGTGTGCTTGTTTATCTGTGTAAACGCACAGAAGGAACGGGAGGCAGGGAGGGCAAGAGAGAGAGAGAAGAGAGAAAGAGAGGGAGAGATTTGTAAGGCACTTGTATTTGCAAACTACTGGCTGAGTTCCCACTAGAGGCAGAGAGATCAGACTGAAAGACTGCGTGTCAGGAGTATGTATCTGCAAGTGTGTGTGTGTGTGTTTGTGTGCACGTCTGGGAGAGACAAGGAGAGAGACAGGCAGACAGAGAGCAAGAGGAACCCGTTCAACCCATTTCAGCAGTGAATTCTCAGCCAGTCTAAATGAGGTTTCTCCCCGCATATGGAAGCTTTTTGCTCTCTTGTGTTTGATTTTTTTTTTCCTACCATCCAGTCACCACAGTTTCACGCTGCTGCTGAACTTTTGGTCGCACTTGACGTAAGTATTTAAACTGTTTGTCTGTCTTTTTCAATTCCAGCTTAACTAATTAAAGCACATTTTCACTCTCTTATATACTTGACTCCATTCAAAATCTTACTGAAGCCAATAGCTGCTATTTTTTTACAAATGTTAAACAAGTATGAAACAAAACAAAACAGCAAAGATTTGGTTTCATTTCCAGCTGAAGCAGGCTTTTTTTTTTTTTGGTCACGATGTGTGTGAAACACTTGGTGCTTGGTACGGTTTGTCCAAAACTGTGTGTGAAAGCAGATCCAGGCTCTGTGTGTGCGTGGTGGTGGTTTGGGGGGAGGGAGGGGGAGTGAGAACGATGTAAGAGAGAGAGAGAGACGAGAGAGACAGAGAGATTGTGTGTGCCGGACAAAGTGTGCCAAGTGTGAAATGTGTGTGTGAGCTTGTGGGTCTGTCTGCATATTCTTTTTTTTCTCTTTTTTTTGGTGCCCCACAGCTTGCTCTGTGGGAATACAGGCCATGTTAGCCAGTAGCAGTGTCGGAGTGGGGAGGAACTGAGGCAGACAGTGGACAAAAGCAAGCACAGGCCGGCCAGACAGGGCAGGTCAGCCATTAGAGGCTGCAGCGGAGGGACAGGTCAGCCAGCTGCTGCTGCTGCTCCGCTCCACGAGGGGAGGGGAGGGGAGGTGACACCCCGCCTTTAGCACGAGGGTTAGAGTTGCGGTCAGGGTTGGGGGGGGGGGGTGACCATGCTTTGCTTCACGACCGCCTCTCAATGTGCTCACCTTGCAATTCTCCCACTTTGAGAAAACCCCTGCATGCTTTGCTCATTCAACTGGCAGATGAGGCATCAGTTGAATGAGCTAAAAATAATTTCCGCTGGTATCATTGTGAAAATCTCAGTGCTGGTTTGTGTCGAAAAATACTGATGTTGTAAAGATTTCGCTTCAAAAATCGCATGTCAGTAAGTTGAGAAAGGCAACTAAGAATGCAGCAAAGGAAGTGTAAATGTAGGAGGCGGTTAAATATAGATGCTGACAAAAGAGGAAGGATAGGAGAAACTGCGATTTTCACAGAGGCTGGTTTTTTTTTCTATTCCCTTTTTTGTTGGTTTCCCCCGCTGGCTCGCATGGGGGTCGCTGGTTTTGGAATGTATTTAGTAACAGGAAATTCAGGCTGTGCCAATTTTTGTTTTTTGGGGTTTTTTTAGTCCCTGTCTGCTTTTGTCCAAAGCTTTTAATCTGCTGCAAAGAAACAAACAAACAAAAAAAAAAAACTATGTGCGTGAGAGAGTAGCAACAACTGACAAAAACATTTCCCGGATCACAGATGTGCATCGTGGCTGCTGCTACTGCAGAAAAACACGTTCACAGCCATCACAGGGGCTTAACACCAGGACGAACAAACAACACACACACACACACACACATACATACGCTAAAATAAGTCTGCGTTGGTGATGACAAAGAAAAAAGCAGCTGTTACAGACGAGTATAATCGCTTTAGGACTAAAACCAACAACAACAACAACAAAACAGTCCTGGTCTGGAAAAGATTAATTTCAAAAACAAAAGTAGATGAGGGCATGTGGCCCGTCTGAAAGCTGAGAGTACACAGTCATCCTGTGAAATGCCTCTACATGTAGAGTCTTGTTACCCAGATACACATCTCAGCCCTCACCACCGGCAGCTGAAGTTATACACTCCATAACCTCCAATCAACAGAGCCTTTGAGTGGAAGGCGGTCTGCTGAACTGCAATCTTCGGCCCACTTGCAGCTGCTAATACACAAGGGTTTTGTCTCCATACGAGGACAAAAAAAACCTACAAACTTTGGTGCCTGTTAAATGTTGCATGTTACAGAGTCCTGTGTTAACAAACTGATTGCATGAACACGAGAGATTGTTTTTGGTGATTTGTGTTTTTGGAATTCGTGATGGTTTGGGTCCACTTGTTGATCAGCTGATCAGTTCAGGGAAGGCAGCAGTTGTGTAAGTGGCTTCTGTGACCCGTGCTCTGGATGGACTTTGGTCCTGGGCTTGGAGCTGTGTAAACCCCTCTGCGCCCCCCTTTGTTCGCTCCCAGGCCTGTATGTGTGTATATGTGTGTATACCTGGATTTGAATAGAAACCAGACAGCGATGCCCCCCACCCCTCCCATCCACCTTCTCTGTCACCACTCCCGCGCGGGACAATAAGGATTTGTTGACGCTCTGCCGCAAGCCTGCTGACACAAAGCGTATAGCCTCCCCAGTCCCCAGCCCTGGAGTGGAGCAAGCTGAAGCGCAAGCAGGCAGGACACCAGCAGGGGGGCCCCGGGGTGGGGTGGAGGGGCTGGATAGTGGGGGCATTTTGCAGGGGTGGGATTAGCAGACAAGAGCTCGGGGTTGGGGGATGGGGGCCTGAAATGAACAGGAAATTACTGCCTTTGATGAGGCAGAGGCAGATTTGCACAGGCTGAACTCCTCTGGGCCTCTTCCCTCTGCTTTTTTTAAAAAAAAGTCCTGTTTGAGCAGAAAATGTCAAAACACTTCAAGCCCCCCCACCACCACCAACACATGTGTCATTACCCTGCGGCTATGATGGAGTTGTTAGGCCGTACACAGGTGCTTAGCAAACACTCGCAAAAAGTTTGCACACTCTTTTCCCCCTCCCTACACCACTGCCGCTTCTTACTGCCACCCCCTCCCAGGCCTTTGCTTTCCCTTCCTCTTCCTCCCTTCAGACGCCAGCCCCTGACCATGTCATGGGAATCCTATTAAGCTGTGTGTCCATCCCGACCCATTTTCACCCGCTGAAAAGAAAAAAAAAAAAAAACAGCTCAGGCTATATCGCACTGCAGAAAAACCGCAGGCCCTGGCATTTTAATTCCGCCTTCCACATAAATATTTTAAAAGTGATGAGGGTATGGAGAAAACACACATGGGTCGAATCATCAAAGGAACAGGAGCAGAGATGGGGCGATAAACGGAAGTGTAAAAATCTGGATTCTGTAAGCTTTCAGTAAATTTTTACATTGTCATGGTTGAGTCAAAAAAAAAAAATGAAATTGGCCTGACAGTTTTCCCTAAGTATGGCTGTAGAGCCCGAGGCCGCCAAGTGTGACTCAAATCGGAGGGTGCTGCGCTTGCTCGTTTCCTTCCTCCCTGACAATTAATTACGATCCTACAACAGCATTCTCGTCACCAACACCCCGCTCCATTTGAATCTCTTAAAAGTCTCAGATGGACAAGTCCCTTCGTGTGTGTGCGTGTTTGAAGCATGAGGGGAGATGCTAATGCGTGCTCACTGAATATCAAGGTCGATTAGAGAGCCTCGTCTGGTTGGGCTGCAGCAGATTAGACAGGCGGAGCAGATACAGGCCGTGGGCTGGTCGTCTGGAGCTCTCGACCCACATTGCTCTGATGTGCATGTCACTTCCATTATGCTGACAGTTGGACGCTGCATCAGCTGAGCACCGCCGTGATCTGCATACCCTCCCCGCGGGCGAGGCCTCACTCCCCTTCATGACCTCGCGCTGTCAAATGCCAACACTGGCCGTCCCGCCGTTCAACTACAGGAAGTGCTGGGTGAGTCACAACGAGGCATCACCATCCCAGCTCTTCCATCCTGGCTGCGTGGGTGGCAGCTTTGGCACACGAGCAGAATGCTGACCTTGATGCTAATTTACTAATATGCAAACTTCAGGATATTAAATGAGGAAAGGCTTGTGGCTGGGCACCCTCTATGCTTTATATTAAATCAAAAGCAGAATGTAGTTAAATCAGCGCTCCACTGTAATGGCTGTCCAGGACTAAATATTCAGAGCTACAACTTTAAAAAAAAAGAAAAAGATTAGCTGGTTGTTCCTCTCTTTGTAAGTGTAGCGATGCCAGGACCGACTCCAGCTTTAAGTGTGCATGATGGCAATTAGTTTTCCAACCTCCATCTTTAACCAGCACTCTACACGTCCCTGCCCTCTGCAGATGAGGCTCAATGAGACCTTATTGAACTTTTGGTGGAAGTGCAGAACATTTTCAGTACTGACATTTCAATAAGCACTTGGACCAAAAATACATGTACCCAGGGAGCTGTCAGTGGTGCACCGATGCATGCACACCGTGTGTGTGTGTGTGTGTGTGTGTGTGTGTGTGTGTGTGTGTGTGTGTATAAATATATATAGATACACACACACACACACACACACACATATATATATATACACACCTATATATACACCGATATATATATATATAGAGAGAGAGAGAGTAAGAGGCCTTGGTGGCGCTTGTGCAGCTGGCTGACAGAGACAGGTCTGTTTGCAGGCTGCCTCAAAGATAATTGGCAGCTACAGAGTGAAAAGCGAGCTCAGCAACAGATAAGGGCTGCGTGGAAAGCTCCATAATCAGCACGGATTAGCAAATGATAAATCACGGGTTCACGCAAGTATGCTGTCACTGCTGGAAGAGCCGGGGAGAGAAAGGTAGGAAGAGGAGATATGGAACGAGTGGGATAGAAAGCATGTGAGACGGAGAGAGGAGCGTGACTAGCGGGAAGATGTGGATGTTTTTGCTGTAATTCAAAAGGAAAAACACAATAATACCATCTAGCAGGTCAGCAGGAGAGGCAGTCGGGGGGGGGGGGGTGAAAAAAGAGGAGAAATTAAAAGCTCTGCCAACACTCGAGCTAATACAATCTTCTGCCTGTCAGATTACCTTCTTTAATCCAGAAAGGTTTAACGCCTCTTAGAAATCTGAAAGGAGACACAAATTCAGCAGAGATTTTCCTCTGCTAGAGAGAGTGAGACAGAGGGAGAGGGGGAAGGTGCCAAGGAGGAGGGTTAAGTCCCTGAGCAACTCTCCAAAAAGCACTGGCCTCGACAACTCTGCCGCACAGTCGTCAAACTGCTATGCAGAGGATCAGCCGACTCAAACCTCCGCAATGTTCCAACTCAGACATCCCCAAGTTATACCGCAGTGTCCGTCGAGCGTCAAGCACTTACGCGTTGCTAGCAATATCTGCTCATTCGATCCAAAGCAAACGGTCGCCTGTCTTTCATAAATACAGCAGGACAAAAAAGATGAGCTTAACTCTGGCTTAGGCGGAGCTGATCAGGTCAACAGAGCACAAAGCACAGTGCAGCGCATTAAGGACACAGTGTCCCCGCTGGTGCATCGCAGAGACACAATCCCCCTGCTGGGATGGGGCACAACGCTTTGTGATGTTTGTCATGCAAAAAGACTGGTTAACGTGGCTTTATGGGAAAAAAAATGAAGGCAAAACACAGACAGAGCTCGGTGGCCTTGTTTAGTCTAGGAAGGTGTAGCAAGGTGCTACGAATTCAGATTTTAACATGGAGCTAAAAATGGAGGGCAGGGTGTTGCGGGAAGAAGTCGTCACACCACCGGGATGGAAAAATAAAAAAACATGAAAAGTTAAAAAATTTCCATTTGGTGTATTTCTCAATGTTGGTGGGTGTTGCTGCATAGAATGAGGCGTTCCACTTCATCCAACAACAGTTTTTGCTAACCACATTAGCTGTACGATTTCCATCAACCATCTAAGGTGGCACAGGGGCGGAATAAAGGCTGATCAGTATCCAGGTCACTCCCATGCTGGCTCACCCTGCTGGCTCCCACTGATAACAGAAATATGAAATCAGAATTGCCGCCTACAATTTTCACTCCCCTCGCTCTGTGCTATTTCTAAAATTTTCAGTGAGAGGCTCCCCTGCATTGTGGGTGGGGTGGGTGCAGAAGACAGAAGGTGGTTTAAGACGACGATGATGAAAATGATGATGATGATGGTGATGATGGCCTGGTTCCCTGTTCAATGCAGTTTACTGCAGCGAGTTCAAATGCAGAGGAAACGCTGATCCTCGAGTTCCCGCCACTGCACTGCGGCGACTTCACATATTAAAAAACGGGGATTACGAGCCATAAATGAGCGTTGTGTAACCTTTTGTTTGAGTTTCCTTCAGGATCCTTTTTTTTCTCCTTTTTTTTTTTTGCATTCAGCAAAATATTTCTGACTCAATTAAGGCCTAAAGAGTCAAAGAGACTGTAATAACGATACATATATCGTAACTGGAATGCGGATTGTGGGTCTGAGTTTTGACAATGGCAGCGTTCAAAGGGGGCCGCGAGTTCGACCTGGGAATAAAGTCTGTTGAAGATAAAAAAAAAAGTGGCAGCAGGCAACAGAGAAATGTCACGGTTAAATCCAGCAGACAACCACAAAGGACTCCCTCATCCCGCTTTGTTAGAGATCCTCAAAACTGCTGCGGAAAAGAGCCGGAGATACATATTCATCAGCCTCGGTGCTCACGACTGAAATGAGCCGACAAAGCTTTGGAGAAGAGAGAGAAGTGTGACATACAGTGCAGTTCTCTCAGGCATGCTGCAGGAGTGGATAAGTCAGCCGGAGCCAGATTGACGTGATGTGATCAAATGCATCAACATTGGGTTCAAAGGTGTTGTGGCAGAGAGAGGAAAGAGAGAGACAGAGCAGGCAAATGGGCATGCCAATCAGCAGTGAAAAAGGTGAGGATACTAGCTTGTTGCAACAAAGAACAGACAAGAAGATGGAGAGAGGTAAGTCATAAGCAGTGAGGACAGTTTGTTAGTGGAAACAGCATGCCACTACCAACAAAGAGTCACAGGTTAATGCTGAGAAATGAACTGGCAGCAGAAATAGGCGCTGGCCCGGTCACAAGTTAAGGTTGCAAATGAAACCCCTGGAGCCTTGGCAAGACGTTTCATGGCACGTGGAGGCAGGGAGTTTCTGGAAAGGCTTGGCACGCCGCCTGAGGAAGTCCCTGCACTGGAGCAGGCGTGGACACTGCAGGTTCAGCAAGTATGGTTATGAATGATCGTAAATATCCCCTAGATCCAAAGAAATACAGAGCAAATATCCTATTCAAGTAAATATTCTAATGCTGTGTCCATAGCAGGGTTCGTTTCAGTTGGGGCTTTTGTCTGTCAGAACTCAGAAGTAGTATGTTATAGACAAATGTTGAATCTTTTAAGATAATAAGGCCAAGTCCAGCACTTTGAAGGCCACATACTAACCATTACACCACTAGAGTATAATAATCTTTTTCACATATAATCTTTTTTCTAACCATAAGCTAGACAGTAAGTGTATTGATGATGACCATGATATTTAATGAGATAGATTATTCTCCCAATAATGAAGCTATTATAATATTGTAAATTAAAGTGTAATAGTTCTTTTTGTGTGCTTTTGTACCGTGAGGTTGCAGACTCTTTCACTGTATTTTGCCAAAAAATACCACTATATCTGATTGCATTATTACTATTATTTAGTTAATTTCTGAACAATTACACTGAAATAATATTTTTATTGTTATTTTTTTTAACCACAATAATTATTAAGTGAAAATCTCATATTGTGACTACAGTACATGACACCTATACTGGACATGTCTTCCCGTTAAAAAGGGGTTCTTCCTCCCCACGGTTGCCAAGTGTTTGATCACAGTGGATCATGTGATTGATGGCATTTATTAATATTGTAGTTCAGAGATAACTGCTGCTATATAAATGAAATTAACAGAAATGAAATTGAATTGAACTATGATATTCCAAATAAAAAAGAATAATAAAGAATAGCTATAAGGTGTCACAATAACTGTGCACTGTGTTAAATGTGATGTTTAAAAATGAAACAGTAATATGGCATCAATAATACACATGGCTATATACAAGGCTATGGTGAAAGACTCTCCAGCCTCTTAAAGTCAGCCTCAAATTAATGAACAAAAACAATGTTTAAAATGTGATTTGCAGTTTTTTCTTATTCGTTTGAGATTAAGCTAACCTAACCCTATATAAAAAAAACTAAATAAAATAAAAATAATATAACCAAAACATACAGTTGTTAGTACACAGAGCTGTATCCAGCTGCTGCACTGGATTCAAACCAGCTAGAGCTGTCAGTTTTAAATATAAGATCAATCAAATTACATCATACTGAATGCAGCAAATATTATAGCGACTGCTCAGCTGTTATTTGTCTTCTCCATTTATCTAATCCCAATGTATTTATTGGTATTCACATTTAATGCCAGAGCTATTATATCACAGAAAATTCCACTTTAGAAACGTATGACAACAGACCCAGCAGTGTGAGAGCTAAATATGATACAAAGTGACCCCGCGCCACTGCGGCATCTCATTATAAACTTCTTAATTCGAGCAGATATTAAAACGTCCAATCTGACTTTAAGCCTATTTTGCAACTGACACAGCAATTACAGCATATTTGTTGGGTATGATTGAGTTTGCCCACGAAGATGATCACTCACAGCGCAAGTGATTTTAGCGATTTAATCTCCTCATGCTCTTCCATTAGGAGATGTCTCACAGCGCCAGCAGACTGTATAATGATTATTGTCAAGAGGCTTGATGGAATGGGAAAGTGTGTGAGAGCATATGCTGGCAGGCTCCCAGCCTGAGTAGCCTATTTTTGAATGAGTATTTGTGCTATGCCGGGAGTGTCAGGTTAGCTATGGATACAGTTATGCTAGGTGCATAACATTTGTACTGTCAGAGGAAATGGGCACATGTTAAGCAAGTTTTGGATGGTCAATGGCAGGAACTGATACTACACATTTCCTAAATACATTTGGTCTTACGGGTGCCTCCACTATCCGTGAATTGGCGACAAGAAGTGAAAGAAATACATTATCCTGTGAAACTGGTAGGTTTTATACTGTGGAATTTCAGGCTGCAGAGTTTCCAGGGGGTTGGAATCATTCACCCTCTAATCCAGGATCAGTTACTGACTCCTTGCTTTTTGGTTCCTCACTAAGTTATTTAAATTTTAAGCAATCCTAGCTGCTTAACCTCAACTCCAACAGACAGTAAGAAGCATGAATTCTTGTTTTGGATGCACAAACTCAGCTCAGCTCCCCTGTTGTTCTAGTCAAACACTAGACTCCCTCAGAGACCAAGTTTTTAAACGTGCTAGTCACTGTGCCGTGGTTACGCTGGTCACCTTTTCCCTGAAGAAACGGGTTAACCTGTGAGTCCAATCCGTGAAATCCTAACATAATTGACATTTGCATCTTGAAATTTTTAAGCTCATTTTGCAGAATTTTGTGCATCTGTGTTGCACTGGCCTCATTTCAGGCAGCAAGTACTCTTGGCTGCACACCAGCCAGCTATGCAGGCAGCACGACAGAGTACACAGTGTGCTTCTCATTGTCCAACCCCAGGAATGTGCTGACGACGCAGGGTTCACACTGGTTCAGTCACACTGTTGCACTCTTCCCTCTGGCCCTGTCAGGCTCTCATGCTTGCCCTCGGCTATTTTTACACCCTATACTTTTGCAAAGTTTGTCAGTTATGCAAAGTTTCTGGGGACCACGCCAGTAGTGGTATCATCTGAAGAGAGGAAAAAAAAAAAAAGTAGTACAATCGCATTTCAAACTGATGAATAAGTCATCAGAATGAGGTGATGACTTGTACGTGCAGCCCTTTAACATACGTGTCCCATAAGTGAAGAGGAAGTGGAAGTTAAGGCAGAGGAAAAAAATAGGAGGGAAAGAGAGAGATATTTGAGAATGAAAAAAAGCTTTTGTGTATCTCGGGCTCGCAGCCAAACAGTCCAAGTGCCAAGGAGGGGAAGCCATTGAAGCCTGAGCCAGGGGGACCAAAAATTATTACTTCCCACCTTGTCTGTGAGCAAAAACACTGCAGGAAATTAGGCAGACAAGGGAGAATTTATTCGCTGAAAAGAAATAGTGGCATTTGGCTAGTAAGAGCCACAACAAAAGTGCGATACCTGACCATGGCTCATACATTCAAGTGGGAATACCAAGTGATTCAAAAGGTACTGTCCAATAAAGAGCTTTAGAAAAGTATTTATCTATTTATTAAAGAACCTTTCAGCAGCACCACATTTGTTATTTTAATTCAATGTGATCATTTTCAAGGCCAAACCATCTTGAGACTCTTGGGTTTTAATTTGGATGCAAGAACAGGGCAACAACAGTGACAACGCTCAAAGAGAATCCAGGAAATTGAGAAATATTTTAGTGTTATATTGTGGTAGCAGTGATGTCTCCTCCACGGTCAGTGAACTGTGTCAAAGTGGGAGAGAGTGAATTGTGCCTCTCTTCCCAAAGTGATCATTTATTATGCAGAAAGCAGAAGAGTGTGGCTGCTTTCTGAAAGCATGTGCTGTGTAGAGAACACACTGAAAATCTGCACATCCAGTTTCTCTTATTTTACATCCGATTGATCTAACAGAACACAAATCCTGTCGAACTGCAACAAATCTCTCTACAATGAGTTGCATCATATATTCCCAACCTCCTTAACAGGTTTCAGTTCCCCTCCGAATCAAAACCTCAACCTGCATAAAACGGCTCAATTCAACGTGAAAAGAGGATGCACAACAAATGAAACACAGTGTTCCAAATTTCTTCTTCAGTTTTGTGGGGAAGCAGGCAAAACGGAAGAAAGAAAATGAGACAGACAGGGAGAGCATTAATAAAACATGACTGCATGATTTTCCAACCTCAAAGAGGCGAACACAGGAAGGCGCGCTCCCAGAGCAGTAGCTGAGGTTCAGCGCAGGGTAAAGGGAACAGTAATCTCTAACTAGCTCAACACTGCAGTGCACTAGTTTAAGCTGTGGGGCACAGCGGCATCCTGTGATCACACTTGTACCCATTCACCTCCTTCCACGAGCCTGACTGGCTGTTATCTTGTCTTTTTAGTCAAGTCTTCTCTGAGTTTTCACACACACACACACACCGCTTTTTTTTTTTTTGTTCTTTTCTTGCTTCAGGCTGAACATGACGGAAGTGCAGGCTCGGTGGAGAAAGATTCGATTTCTTAGCAGTTTAGTGAAGATGAAGATGATGACAATGATGCTCACCATGTCTGCAGAGCTATTTAAGGAAACCAGAACCTTTGCATCACCACCTCTGCTCACTCGCTCCTGCTGGCTTCCCATCAACGTCACTTGAGATTCCACACCGACAAGGGTGGTAACATGCTTTGGCATAGAATTGCTCCACACAGGCCAAGAAAAACACAGAAGCACACACTTGACAGACATGAAGGCTTGTGAAACAGCACAGCTTCTCGTTCATGTTGATAATTACCTTTACAGAGTTACTATTTTACACCTTTATACCTATACCTATATCAGAGTTAAACTAGAGTAACAAGGTTAAAGATCAGCAAAAAGAAATTTGGTAGCCTTTTTTTTCCTAATAGTGCTTTAAAAACTGTAATAAATGAATAATAACATATTAATTAGTATGTACTTCCATGTATCACAAAAGAATTTCAATAACCAATCAAAGAAATTACCAAGTTGCTCCAAAACAATAACAATGATTATGATTCAGGTCTACAGCAAAATGAAGTTATCTTGTAGTTTAGCATGGTAAACTCTGGGTTTACTAATGTCAAATACTATTGAAACTGCAGTAGTATTATTCTGCATTAAGAATACAGTTACTGTCAGAACAACACAGTTCAAACACTGAGTACTGCAGTTAGTGAAATTCATTATTTTTTAATCACCTTTAAACAAACCGTTTCAGATCCTATCTGGACTATTCAGAAATGCCAGTTTCTACATAATTTCTCAGATGTGCCTTTTCGCCACATTGCTAGCTTCCATAACCATCAACACTTCTGCAGACTGTTTATCTAGCACATCTACGGATATGTGAATCACCTGAAGATGTGTAACCATTCATTTAGTAGTCCAAAGAACGATTGCAATCAGGTCATGTCTGTCAATGACCCAAATCAGATTTGTTTACTTCTAGCATGTTCTGATTTTCAGTAAATGTTAGCTGTATGTGTTTTTATTAATCAGACCTTGTAGACTTTTTAATTAGCTAGTTAGAAATTGCTCACTCATCCACTAATATTGTCTTGAGAGTTTGCAGTAGCGGCTAACTAGCATACATTGTTTAATCATCTAACAATACCTTCCCAGCAACATAACATTTTCCTCAAGAAAAACTGTTAAGACTGATTTTACCTAATTGAGCTATTTATCTATGTATGATAGCTAACCGGAGGCTAATAAAAACAGTACATTAGCTAACTTAACTGTAGCTTCTACAGTGCTAGCATATAGTCGCTTAAAAACAAACGATGGTAATGAACTCAAAATATTTACTGGAGGATTAAAATGAAGTACATAAGCTAATTTTGGTGTAGCTTATCAAGTGGTCTTCAATCTTTGCTGACTATTAGCAAAGCAAACTTGCAAAGCATCTTTAAGCATGATTACGACGTTTCATGAGGAATTTTGTGAGCTCAGCAAAGCTCGCCATTTCAACAACACTGAATAAACATGCATTAACCTGGCTGGTGCACACATTTTTGTTAGTCGCTTGACCATTACAGACCTTATAGCCTCATTAGTCATCTGTTATTTGTCATTACTGTAGTGGCTAGTGGCTATGGCTAATAATAACACATTAACATAATATTGGTAATCTGGGGAGCTAACGTAGCAAATGTTATCAGTAATGCATTTCGATAATATTAAAAGTAAAAAAATCTATTTTCAGCTGCTTCCTTATTCACAAGGGGTCAAAGACAGCAAATTTAACATAACACAATTATTTGCGTCTATAAATGTCATGTTTCCAGATTGAAGCAGAGAAAAATCTACCAACAACTAGACAAACAGCGGCAACCTATCTCACTGACACAATCTGATCCGGCTGAAAACATGATACCAAGTTATTAAAAGCACAGAAAATAAACATGGCTATAGCTGAACACATATGGCCAGACTAGTGTTGATCTAATCTTTATTTTTTAGAAAAAATATATATACCTCTTTGGTTTTTAATTTTTCTCCCTGTGGTAACAAAAATGGCATCAAGTATCAAGTATTTTCCTAGACATTAGTACCGAGTGTGAAATTCTAGTATTGTACTAATCCTACTTGCAGGTTCTTCCAACTGTACAACTAGAAACATTACAATGTTTACTTTATTATTAAAATGTTGCATTTGTATATTTCTTTAAATTTCTCAAACTGCTGCTTTCAGTCAACCAAACCAGTCCATGGTGCCCATGGGGAACATTCAACGCTGTCGGTGAGTTTGAGCTCTAATTGAAAACCATCGACCGTTGACTGTACCCTGAGGGACACCACAGCGCAACTGATCTTCTGGAGGCCATTCATCGTGATGCGTTTTAGTTCTGCTCTTATTAAGAGCAAGTTTCAAAAACACAGTCTGCACATGGACTCTGGATCTAACCTGTGACCATCAGCTAGGTGGAACCTCATGTTGCCATTTCATCAGACACCACAGATGCAACCCCGGAAGAGCTCAGTCTTAAGGCTGCAATAAACATTCATTGCTGTCGGTGGGTTTACAAAGGAATAACTCACTGATCAATGAATGCCGACTGCGGTTCAAACACCCCATTACCAGATGAGGACACCGCCGAGACTGGTCTAAAGAAATTTTTTTATTTTTTTTTATTTTTTTGCCTGAAGAGCCTTCACTGATTAGTAGAAAGAAAGGATACAAGGTGGGTTCACCAAATGAAGGAATGAATCAATTAATTAATCAATGAAAATAACTAGGGTTAGGCAATTGTAAAGGGGAGGTCATGTTGCACAACAGCTGTGCACACAAATAATTGTGACACACACGGGGAGTCTGAGACTGACAAAGTAGCAGCTAATGCTACAACTCTTAGTAATATGACTGTGCATTGCAGTGCACATACACAAACCCTGTGTGCAACATCTGTATGTGGCAAAGGAGGACTGTTTTTTAACTGATCCTGTCCTATAAAAGCTTTTTTGAGCATATACCACATTTTCTTAACAACTAGTGGTGTCTAGATCCATAATTTGTTGTGGTTTCATTAACCCAGGTTTCATTCACTGAAAATATTGCATCTTCATTCATATGCATATTACATGAGTAGTACATCTACTCATCTAGTAGTACTTTACTTAGTTTCAATTACTGTCCATTCCCTAAAGCATACCATAAAGGCTTATGTATGTAAATGTGCTTATTGAATCTTCTGCCCAAGGAGATCCTCTACATTAGTGCAGTGTGTGAGTGTGGTAAGTGTTCCTAAAAGTTGTGTTACCTATGATGGTTGTGCATCTGTCATTGTAAAATGATTTGAAAGGTCATCTCTCAACAGCCACAAAGTAATAACATATCTCAAACAAAAACAAAGACTATGACTGTCACACTATCCTGTTTTGACTTCACAATTATTGTGGTAACAAAAACTCATGATAATGATGTTATCACAATATAAAGATATATAGAGATTTTAAAAAGTTACTTTTAATTAATTTTATCAGTTATCCTCAATACACAATTATTGTGACTCTTAAAATTGCATCTACTAAATATATTTATTTATTTATTAGGGTTGCTACCGTTACAGATTCTCTCCTTGTAATTATTGTAGGAAAGAAGTTAAAAACATCTACACCATAACTTTGTCTTTTTGGCAAATTAATCAAACTCAAGTGTAACTGTGCTACGCATACACTTTTAACTGTCATGAGATTTATCAAACGGTTTATTCCATGCCTTTGAGCAATGCTTATTTCTAGAAATTTCAATAAAAATGGCAGTTTGAAAAGAGAGGCAAAATGCATCTAAAAAAACAACAAGATTTTAGTATGCTTTACAAAACTGACAGTATTCATGTAAGATGCCTGGCATTGGCTAGTACAACTATTTGCTTTTAGTAATGCACACTGGTGAAGTGATATATTAATCAGAAACTATACGCTCAGAACAGTGAGGAAGTATCCACGGCCAGACATTGAGTGCCACCTTTCACTACCTTGTGGTTTTCGATACCTAATGAAAGTACACATGAACATAAGAACACTTGTTGTGCATTGATATACCCTATAACACAGTATCTCATCATAAAGAATACTCAATTCAATACAATTCAATTTTATTTATATAGCGCCAAATCACAACAAACAGTCGCCTCAAGGCGCTTCTGTATTGTGGGAAAAGACCCCACAATAATACAGAAAAAACCCAACAGTCCAAAACAACCCCCTATGAGCAAGCACTTGGCGACAGTGGGAAGGAAAAACTCCCTTTTAACAGGAAAAACCTCCGACAGAACCAGGCTCACAGAGGAGCAGTCATCTGCCGTGACCAGTTGGGCATAAAACATTATTTATACCACCCACCTGCATAAGCTTATAACTTTTATCATTTGCATATCTTTAGAACTTGTAACCTGATGCATTACTGAAAATGACTAAGACAATTTTTTTCAGGCTTTCACACATTTCTTCCATGTTTCCCTGAACCCTGGACTCGTGTGGACACTCAGGACTGAACTTGTTGTATTATGAACATTCATTTAGTTTTAA
>JAMQGT020011456.1:0-159547 GCA_024447675.2 Pterophyllum scalare | reverse complement strand
TTATGTTTATGTAGTCTACTTGGTTCAGTTACGTATTGCTTTCACAAAAAAAGTTAAACTGAAAGATGCTCTTTTTTTCCTTGGTTCTCAGAAGGTTAAAAAGGTCACTGACATCAGTCTGGAAAGGGTTACAAAGTTATTTCTAAAGCTTTGGGCTAAGAGGCATTATCGACAAATGGAGAAAACTCAGAAGAGTGGTGAACCTTTCCAGGACTCACTCGAGTGCATTGATGACTCATCCAAGAGGTCACAAGAGAAATCAGAACAACATCTAAAGAACTGCCGGCCACAGTTAAGGTCAATGTTCATGATTCAGAAATAAGAAACTGACTGGGCAAAAATGGCATCCATGGGAGAGTTCCAAGGCAAAAACCACCACTGACCAAAGAGAACTCAAAGGGTAACCTTAAACAGGCCATTCATGCTGGAAAAATGCTGCAGTGGTGCTGAATTAAAACAATTCTGCAAAGAACAGTGGGCCAACATTTCTCCACAGTGATTGGAGAGAGTCATTGCCAGTTATCACACATGCTTGATTGCAGTTCTTATTGCCAAGGGTGGTGCAACCAGTTAGGTTTAGTGGGCAATTGCTTTTCGGGCCAGGTGGGTGTCATGGTCCTGGGTCTACGACCCCTTGTTTCTTAGGTTATGGTCTTTGGTAGTTATGTTACTGTAATTGTTACTGTTTTTTGTTTTGTTATAATGTTTCATGTGTTCCTTTGCTTTACACCTTAGTTTTCCCTGTGTTCCCTCCCGAAATGTTTCCCCTCTGTGTGGAGTTTCTTTTGTTATTTTTCACAGTGTCTGTCTCCCTGTGTTGTGCCTTGTCTGCGTTCTCTTTATGTGGTGTCAAGTTTGCATTTGTATCAGTCTTCTCACTTCATGTTTTATTTTGACACCCCCTGTCTTTTGTGCCTTGTGTTTTAATTTACTTCCCTGAGTCTCGTTAGTGTCCCCAGCTGTTTCCACTCACCCCTCGTTCCCTCTGTGTATTTATTGTCTCAGTTTTCCCTATGTCAGTCTTGTTGTCTTTGTGGCAGTGCTTTGTTCCCACGTTCTCAATGCTTTTTGTATTCTTTAGTTTCCTCCCAGTTCAGGCTTCCTTTCGTTTCATGTATTTGTTTGTTTTGTTTCATATCTCTGCCTGCTCCGGCGTCCTGCGTTTGGGTTCTCAATTCCTCCACAAGCCACACGGCCTGCTTCCACGCACCATGACAGTAGGTTAGGATAGTTTTTTTTTTTTCCCTTAATAAATGGAATAATCATTTTAAAATTGCATTTTGTATTTACTTGGGTTATCTTTGTCTTATATTAAAATTTGTTTCATGATCTAAGACGTGACAAATATTAAAAAAATAAGGAATCAGCACGGGGTGCATACTTTTTCAAGGCAGTGTATATATACTGCACTGAATGTAGGGCTGAACACATCTTTAAAGTCTTACATTTGAGGTCTGTTACTCATACTTAAGCGATCTCTCATTGCACGTTCTTCTGTCCTCCTAGAGGCATTCAGTCTTTGTTGCTCCATCTGAGTCAAAATCAAGGGTCTAATGATAGACATCTATAGACCCTTTTACAGTTTGTAAACAATGATGACGTAGGTAGCGATGCGCGCGCATTTTTGGAAATGGAAATACAGCGGAGTTCAATAGCGTTTCAATCTACAAGAAGGGATTATCAAGGAAAGATTTTGAAAACTACCTGCAAAATTAATTTTGACCACCGGAAACCGACTCCCCGATTTCCGTGGTACGTTAGCGAGTGGCCCAGTATCCGGGGGCGGATATATACGTGTATTTGGTGGAGAAACCCAGCATATATACCAGAGAGAAGTTGCTGCATACAAGTAACTGGATGCTTACAATTATGTTATTTGCGGCCATGTACCGAACGTCAAATATCATGACACAGACTCGGAGTTTTGTGGCTTAAAGGCAGAGACAAGGAAACAGGACCGCTGTGTATGAGGCTCGTCATTGTAAATAAGTCAGAGAGCTACGTCCTCACAGCGGATTGTACCTGCATGGTAGCGTGAGTACTTAGTCAAACTGCTAGCTTGCTAAGAGTTTTCCGACTGCAGATATTATTGATTTACAAAGTAAAAAAAATATATATACTGTTCCAGTCACACTGTGAGACACGCTCAGCCATTCATATGTGAGGCTGCTCATACTTTTGACTGGCACTGCATATTGGAATCTATAGTGTGATTAAATATTAATTCAAAATCAGGACTCAGGACTGAGTAAATGCCTAACCTGTAAACAGGCAGCCACACTACAGTTTAAAAGCCAAATAGCCTACCAGCTAACGCTGTTTCCTTTAGATACCTGACATCCGTATAACCAGAGTAGATAAATAGCTTTACCTGATATAAAATCGGCGCTTCAAACGCGAGCATTTCTGATCGAGTCCTCAGTCCTGATCGAGTCCTCAGTCCTGATCGAGTCCTCAGTCCAATTTTTATCAGTACATTTGACGGCTTGCAACCACAGGCCTCCATTTTCTCTCAAATAGCCGTGATCCCGCGGGATTCCTTACAACTTCAGTCTGCTTTTGGTAGAGTAGAAATTCCGACAGCCAAACACGCAACAGCAGACATTTTGATGCTGATATCGCTTTTAAATCACGTTTAAAGGCTGCAGTCTCCTTGTTCTTATTGATTTGAATGGAGTAGCAGTTCACTTCCGTTGCCAAAATGCGCAGGCATGCTTTGATGACGTAGGCTGTAAAAGGGTCTATAATCAGCTCTTGATTTGATGTTTGTTTTGTTCAGCTCAATAGATATTCCCATAGATTCCTCAATAGATGTTCCATTTTTGCAGGCATCTTTATTCTCAGCACACGTTTGGTTTAAAACACTGTCATCTATTATTATTGTTGTTGTTTGTTGTCAGTCAGACAAAATGGTATCAAAATTTTCTTTGCTTGTTTTGATTTCTTTTTGTTTTTTGCGTTGCAACCACTAGAGGGTGCACGTCTACCTTACTTCCACTTTCTAGTTGCTTTGATTGACAATGTGGGGCGATGGCCTTAATGCACACTTCAACAGGACAGTGATTAAATTTCATATTTTCAGCAGCTAGAGTTTTCTTAGAAGTGAGCTGTTAGTCCACAATAACAGTGATGGCAAGGATTTTTTTTTAATCTATAAAGCAGTATAATAGCTGCACACTCAAATGATGCATTTCTGCAGGGAAGCTGTGCATGTAACTGTTCATCAAACCTTCTCATGGTTAAAAATGTTTATAAATGTGGTGTAGTTGTTCCCCACAGCAGATGTCACCATTTTCCTCTAGGTGTAACTAAATTCTGTATTTGAGACCTCTTGATATGACGAGCCAAACCAGGCGCTTCATGTAAATGGTCACAAGATGGCTCTGTTGACCAGTAATTGTCTTAGTCAACAGGACAGTGTTAGAGCTATAACATTTGATTTTGGAAACCTAAAAATAATCACTGTGCACCAGTTGTTTATAATTTTGCTGCTGTGTGAATTTATTACATTTAGTACTGATGAGCATTTATTATATGAGTCATATCTATTTTTATTGTTGTTAATGTTTACACTTCCAAAATCTGCTCACTAGACCGTGCGTTCAGTATATCAGGCATGAGTATAAAAACATCGTAATGCTTTCAACATGAAGGTTGTGATCTTTTGCTAATAGTAAGCACTGTTTTCTTTCAATGATGTGTTCCTTCCTTTCCTTTCTGTACATATCTCCAACCAAACATTTAGCACTAAGGCAACTGATCAAAAACACTCGGGTTTCCTGATAGGATGTGTTAAATGTGTGTATGCATGCTCTTTTCTGTCTCATGAATTGGTGATGGCCTGGTCATATTCTCCCACAGCCCATTAGACAAAGCTTTTCTTTAGCTGATTAGCACCAAAGAAAATGGCAGAAAGCTGGAGGGAGGACAGTAATTTGGTAAAAGAATGCGGCTGAGAGAGGAGAGGGGAGGAGATAAAAATGATGGAATTATAAATAGAAGCCTCATTACAGTTTTATTTATTTATTTATTTATTCATGTAAGGATTAATAGGCAGCAGCTTCTTTGCCAGCTGAGTACAGAGAATTTTGGGAAACATGTAGCAGCGCTATAAATCTGAGGGACATGTGGAAAAAGTATCAATGGGAGAGTACTGTAAAAATTATGAGTGACTTATTGTAACATGTTCACATTTCCATTCCCAGCAAGGCATAAAGCAAATGGCACCATGAGCTTTCTTGAACACACTCGCCCACAGTCTATCCCACTTCCCACCCCCTTCCCCCCTCCTCTGGACCCCATATTTTGGGGCCTGACTGTGAGTCTGTGCGCCACACTTACAACTGACAGCTTAATGCTGCAGCAGAAATTGGTTTTGTGGAGTGGGCAAAAAAATAGATGGGATTTTAAAAGGCTGCTTTTCGGGGTGGGCTTTGCTGCACTGTCTTCCTCATCATCTGTCATATTTGCCTGTTTAATGATCTTTAATAACAGAGTAGGGCACAGCGCGCAGAGCGAGATACACTGCCAGCTATTGTGCCTTCATCTTCCTGATGATGACTTGAGGTAAATGTTATGACGCAGAGGAGTATTTCCACTCACAGGCAATATTCTTTCCAGCCAAGTTAACTGTCTGTCAAACAGATTCCAGTCAGGAATCAACTTCTCACCAGTAAAAGTATGGATTTTATTGGCCACTTCATATAATGGGTTCTGAGTTATTTCTGTGTCTTCTGTTTTTGTGTGTGTGCTACCGTAAAAGTGTTCATGTAAAACCTTTCAAGCCCATCATCAACTGCACAGACCTCATGCTAAAAACAAAGCCGCACTGTCCCGATAGAAGGCCCACCTCTTCAGAAAGCACAGCTGTTTTTACTGTATGTGATTTGCACTAAAACATGTGCATATGCAGATCTGATTCAGAACGCAATCTCCTCACATGCAGGCCTTTGAATATGATATATGAATGTGCTTCTGAGAGAGCACATGTGAATTCATGCCCTTCAACACTCCTCAGCACAGTTGACTCTTTCATTGCACACAGTTTGAGTCGCAGAGCCGCACAAATGCTTTACTTTTCTCTTCACAATGTAGCCAGGAGCCAGAGCTTAGCTACACTTGAAGCCCTTAATTATTACAAGTGAAGCCCGTGGGTGCATTAATCATATTACCTGAAGTGATCCAAGACTAGTCCTATCTTGTAAATAAATGCCGCTCTCCACAAGTCAGGAAAGAGTGCAGACAGGTACAGCTTCCACATCGTATTGTCTTTGGCAGCAGGGCCGCTCTATGCACAAAACCCTCTTTGTCTCACTCACAGAGATGGTCCTTGAGTGGAAAGTGGGGTTTGCTCAGAAGCAGTAATGATGCAGTATCTGTGTTTTCCATCAATGTGAAATAATGCTGTGAGGGAAGCTTGCTGATTGCCATCTTTACCATTAAAGTTACATGTTACGCTATTTATGTTCTCCCAGAGCTGCTTACAGCCTCACAGCTCTACTTTCGTCTGTCACAGTTTGTTGAGATGGTCAGTTTCTAATGAGTAACTGTATCTGCATTCTCCCATATTAGCTTCTCTTCACTGGCTCCCTGTTAAATCCAGAATTAAATTTAAAATCCTCCTTCTCACGTACAAGGTCTTGAATAATAAGGCCCCGATATGCTCTCAGACTGCAGGCTTACTCATGGTTCCTCAAGTTTCTAAAAGTAGAATGGGAGGCAGAGCCTTCAGCTTTTAGGCTCTTCTTCTGTGGAAGCAGCTCCCAGTTTGGACCCTCTCTACTTTTAAGATTGGGCTTAAAACTTTCCTTTTTGATAAAGCTTATAGTTGGGCTGGATCCTGTGACCCTGATCCATCACTTAGTTATGTTGGAATAGGAATAGGCTACGGGGGGGGGGGTGTTTTCCCATGATGCACTGAGCGTCTCTTCTTCACTCACCTCTGTTTCACTCTCCATGTGTTTATACCCCCACTCTACCTCTGCTCTCTTCTCTTTCCCTGATCCCCAGCCATTTGAGGCAGATTGCTGACCCCTCAGACTGCTTCTCCTGAAGGATTCTTCCTGTTAAAAAGGAGTTTTTCCTTCCTACTGTTGCCAAGTGCTTGCACATAGGGGGTCGCCTGATTGTTGGGGTTTTCTCTGTAGGGTATTTACCTTACCATATAAAACACTTTGAGGTAAAAGTTGTTGTGATTAGGAGGTATTTAAATAAAGTTGAATTGAACTGAACTGAATATGGATCACAGCAGGATTTGTTTTTGCTATATCTTTGCACAAGCAAAAAGCATGTAAAAATCAGCAGCAGGTTTAAAATGAGACACAATAATTTAAACAAATGGAATATATTTCCCAATATGATAACATGAATATAAGAAAATTCTTTTCATTCCCAGCAGTTTACACAAATAATTTATTCCCCATTTACATGTTTTTATTTTATTTTCATGGAAGCAAATTAACTGAAATGCTGAAGCTGTTGGGGTTTTTAAAAAAGATTATACATAGACCTTTTTTAGATACACCTTGCTATAATCACCTTTTTCAGAAATGCCTGAATTCTTCAGGGCACAGTTTCAACTAGGTCCTGGAAACACCCTACAGACATTTTGATTCATTTGACCAGTCAGTATTTTTCTAATTTTTGATTGTCCAATTTTGGGGAGCCCATGTAAATTCTAGCTTCTGTCTCCTTTTCTTAGCTGACGGAAGTGGCACCCAGTATGGTCTTCTGCTCCTTTAGCCCATCTGATGTGTTCAGAGAGACTCTTCTGCATACATTGGTTGCAACAAGTGGTTATTTGAGTGTTCCTGCCTGCGTATCAGCTCAAAGCAGTCTGGCCATTCTCTTCCGAGATCTGGGACATTTTCACCTAGAGAACTGCCACTATTTTTCTCCCTTTTTTTTTTGACCATTCTCTGTAAACCCAGAGATGGATGTGTGGGAAAATCCCAGTAGATCTTCTAAAATACTCAAGACTAGTCTGTCAGCCTGTTCAAAGTCACCTAAATCACCTTCCTTCCCCCATTCTGATGCTTGGTTTGAACTTCAGTAGATTATCTTGACCGTGGCCACATGCTTAAATGCACTGAGCTTCTGCCATGTGATTGGCAGATCAGATATTTGCATCAACGTGCAGTTGAATGGGTGTGAGCGTGGGTAGGCCTGTGGGAGAAAAAGAATCAGCATGGCGTGGGGTAGACACCCATTGATACATTGATTCTTTATTGCTACTGTCAATGCAGTGTTTAGAGAATAATTCTGAATGAATTGAACAAGTTTGAAACATTAACTGCATTTACAAAAAAATGTTTAAAAATTCAATGCATAAATTTGTGCAGTAGCCTCTGTTTCATGATGTCATTTCCTCTTGCAGACACTTGACATTTAGCCAAACATAACACAAAAGTTCAAATTTTTTATCAGGCTAGCTGTAACATAAGTGCTCATTGGCACATATGAATCAAGGTAGATTTTTAACGGGACCAAGATCACCTTCCCACCCAATGTCATTTCTGTTGTCATAGAAGCATTAGCCCAGACAGCGAAAGTCCTTTTCTGATTGTATTGCTATTTGTACCATAGACATGGCTAAAATAAATGTGTTCTCGGTATATCAGCTGTGAACACGTCATTAACCATTTAGTGAAGGAGACAAACTTTGTCCACACATTGATTAAAAAATGATTTAAATCAAAGGTATGTAGATCAGAGAGGGGGAAATCCCTCCCAGTAAATAACACCCTATATAGAATCTTTTTTTAATGCAACTATAAAGGTTTCCTTGTAATTAAATCTATCTAATACTACTTTCAAACTTGTTTTCATGACTGTCTGCTTGTTTCCAGTCTGCTGTTATTTTGACTGCTAAAGCTTTCTTTCAGTGTATAATAATGAAAGCTTGTGCACCCCTCCTTTTGTACATTTAAAAGCAACGCTGAATGCAAGGAAAACCGATCCTCCTCTTTTCAACCAACTGAAACACAACACAAATCTGCTCTCAGCTTCATTGCAGTAAAATAAACTGTCAGCACCAGGGAGTCTAGGCCCTGCAGCTGGTACATATTTTTATCGTGTATTTTAGTGTTCAATCTTTGCCAATTATTTATACACGGTTGCCTCATTTCAGTCTGAGCTATTTTATCTTTCTGTTCTTCTTGCCAATAAATGTTATGGTCTGTGGGTTTGTTAGATTTTGGGGGTTTTGTAAGATTTTTTTTTTTTTAAGTTTCTGCCTATTGATATTTTTGGGAATCTTCTGTTCTTAGTTTTATCTGTTGTTTGTTTGTGAATTCTCAATTATTCCTAGCATTCTGCGTTTTCAGTTCTGGTTATATTTTAGTACAATTTGCATTCGTTCACTCAGTGTTTTCTGTCTCACGGTCTCACTTTTATTTCTCATTTCTCGTCTGTTCAGTTTTACTTCTTCCCCATTGTACTTACAGTATTGTCTTCACTGTGATAGTTTACCCCAGCTGTCTCCACTTCCCTCGTTACCTTGTTCCCTGCCTGCCTGTTCCATTGTGTGTTTCCCTTCGTTTCCCGCAACTCTGTATTTTGGACTTAAGTTTTGGACTTCCAGCCATAATATAGGCTTGTATTTTGTTTGGAACTTTGCCTCTGTGGTCTGCATGGCTCCTAATCATGGCAGAACAATACATCAACTAAAAGGACCCAGCAGACATGGAGTTATTTGAGCAGTAACTGGTAGCTCTGGCTCACATCAGAGTACGAGCCCATCTTGCACCTGAGCCTGAACTAGACCTGCAGCATTCCGAGAGTCCAGAGCATGAGCTGCAGGAACCTGACAGTCTTGTTGTCCAAGGGTTCTACTCATCCTGAGCCTGAGCTTGAGGGTCCCAAGATGCCTGAGCCTGAGCCCAATCCTGAGGGTCTCAAGCTGCCTGAACCCAAGCATGGGGGTCCTGAGGTGCTTCAACCCAAGCCAACTCCACCTGTGTCTATATGTGCCTGTCCAAGGCTCCAATGCTGCTGGTGTCAGAGGTATATCTCTGCCTCCATCCACACTGACCACCAGAGAGTCTCCTCCACTGTCAACCCCTGGATCGGTCTCATCATCTTTGTCACCGGCCATGTTGGGTATCCCATCGCCGCCACCAATACTGGTCTCTAGAGGGACTCCTTTATCGCCAGCGCCAAAAAGAACATCTCTGATGCCGGCTTCCATCCATGCCACCCGAGGGTCTCTGTCATTGGCCCCCTGCCTATCTACCAGAGGCGTCCCGTCACCTCTTCCACTGTCGACCTCAAGCTATGTCGCTGGAGCATCTCTGTCGCTGTGATCGTTTTTTTCACTGTTGGCCCCTCAGCTGGCCTCCAGAGTTCCTCCATCTCCGCTGCTGGCCTTCAGGCCGGCCTCCTGAATTTCTCTGTCACTGCTGGCAGCCACCTGGCAGATCCCCTGTAATTTTTTGGCATCCAGATATCCTTAAAACATCTATAGTCACTGGCAGTCACATTTTAAACTTTGTATGTGGCCACGGCAGCTCTTTGAAACACCAAAGACACACGTAACAGTCCTCATAAATGTCTCTTTTTGTGAGAAAGGGGAAAAAAATTATACAGGGCTACAAACCACATTACTGTGGGAAAAGAAAAAAAGGTTTTGATTTCAATCAAGGGTAGCACCAAGCCACAAGTATAAATAAATATGTATAAATTTATAATTCCCAGGATATTCCAAGTCATACCTTTTGAAATGTTTAGCCTGATTCATTTATGACCTCAGTGGCCATGCATCTGAATAACACCAATAAGCTGCTGTTTGGAAAAAGACAGTTATGAACAAGAAACATTTTTATGTGAATGAATAAATGTTTTTAATACTAGGTTTGATTTAATCCTATTAGAATGTACACTGTTCAAAAAAAGGGGATAAAAGGGGCAATAACACATTGGCCTGGACCGATGGCAGTCAGGTTCACATATGTCCAACTACAAGCCTTTCCATTTCATGCATGCACAGCACGTGCACAGCAGTGAAGGTAAATAGCCTTGTGCACACAGCCACTGTAATGTGTCATTACAGTGGAAGCTCTTTATTGTGAGTGAAGACTCAAAGGGGGTGTTGGCGCCACAAAAACGTTTGTAACAACAAATCCATTCAGACACTTATATCACCATCACCCAGCTGGACATTTTAAAGAAGCTAACAAAAGAAAAGTACCTAAAGCTAAAAGAAAAAAAGAGTCAATATCCTGTTATCTGTTGAAGTTATAAAAATGCTGGAAAATGATGTAACATATTTGTATTTTTTTATTATGAAAATGAAATTTCACACTGAAGGAAAGTTAATTTTGGTTTGTAAATGCCATCAGTTACAGTAAATTCTATTGGCAGGTCACACTTAAAACATATCACTCCTTGCTGAATGGATGAAGTTTGTTTATGCATCAACAAATAGGATCTAACCAGTATGTCCTCTAGCTCAGCTGTCATAGGGTTGTAATTGAAGTACAAAATAAAAGCTTTTCACAAGAAAAGATGTGAATGTTATAACAATAACAATCTATTAAAAACAAAGCTGAATTTGTTTTCTCAGACCTGCCTGAATGTGCACTCTGCTCATTATATTAGATACATACTGAAATGGTGGACAAAATCTATTACAGATATCAGATTTCACAGACAGCTTGCACTGTAATAGGTAGCTTTCTAACTTATGCAAGTTCACATTTGTGCTTGAAAATCGCAGCCAAAACCAGAACAGAGAGTGGAAGAAAGCAGAATGGAAAAGCTGTTCTGTGGAAGGTCTTTGCAGTTGGACTGACAGGCCTGTAACTCTCGTAGCGGGCTGTGGGGCCAACCTGAGCCGGCTGCAAGCCCAAATGCTGTGAAATAAGCAGGTTCAAGTTTACTCTCCTTGAACCTAATATGATAAGGTGAGGGGTCGGGAAAATGTTAGGAAGCCATTATTTTCAGAAATTCCAATTATTTGGCCATTTAAGTCAGCTGGGGTTTCGACCCCCACCTCCTTTCCTGCACCAAGTGGTCTGCACACTATCATCACAGTAACCACATGTGTGCCAGAATGCTGGGAGAGTGGGGAAGGAAATACACTGATAAAAACAAAAATGAGGGCATGTTATAAAGGTAATGAAAGGGTGGCTGTGATATATCTTAGGTCTGAAACATAACTTATGAATTGCACAATAATTGTGTGATTGAAGCTCTCTTATGAAAGACTGTGTGTGCAGTGAATTTGTCAAAATGCCTTCATGCAGAATTGTTCCCTTTTGCTCTCAGAGAACAGACATCCACAGTTATGGGGCCACTGTGTAAACTGATAGTAGAAGCCTTTTTTTTTTTTTGCAGTCATTTCATGTTTTCTATTGTTATTCTTTTGCGCTACTACAAAAAGGAGTTTTTCTTTTAGCTACTTTCTTCTTGCAGAAGGCATGAATAAGGCCTGTCTTTGGCCAAACATTAAGCGCTCTCTAGTGAATCGATTATCTCCCCAAATGAGCAGTTTAAGATGCTAGCCTCTATCTGACCTGCTCTTGTCCTGAGTTCCATGTGTGCTGATAGACCACGAATACAAGCAGTGGAAAAGCTTGTATGGGATGGTCTGCTGGGATCCAGCTTTGAAACAGACAGTTCACCAGAAAGACAGAACTAAAAAAACACTCAACTGAATTTACCAATGAAATCATCTGACATTTGACTTCTGATTGACTACTTTGGCTCACATGAAGACATTCAGACTCCAGCCACTATGTTTCAAAAACTCGTGCTTGATTTATTTCGGATCATTTCATGTGCAAATAGTCAGGGGAAGGCAGTAAATAAGATGAAAAGACTGTAACAGGCGTATACAGGTACAGGAGAACAATCAGCATAAGAGCGCATGACTGCAGATCTACAGGAATCAAAGACACTGGCCCTCCCACAGGATTCAAGAGTAGGCCCCCATGGGTGCAACGTCAGCTCCTGTCCTGACTCCTTGTCTCCGTGCTTCACTAACAGCTGTGCTCAGATTTCTGTATGATGACTGAATCTTGTCACATAGATAGCTTCCAGCCATGGGCTCATTTACAAATAATATATACGTAATTGCTTTCAAGCATAAAGTAGGAAAGGCTCACTGCAAAAAAAAGACTTCTGATGTGGAATATTTTTTCTTTTTTTTTTTTAAACTACAACTTCATGTAATTCCTGAGGCTACATAGCTACATTTTGAAGTCCACCTCTTGTTGCAAACCCACATTTAAAAAATTTTTTTTTTTTTTTTTAACCCTGGCTTTTGGACAGGCAGTTCCCTGATACCCCCCTTTTTTTTTTTCTTTTTTTTTTTTACTCTGCCAGTACCACAGAAACCTCCAACATCTATTTAGATGACTGCAGTCAATACAAACCAAAGGGCAAGAAACCTACATATAGAATGAGGGTTTGAAAAAAATTTAAAATTTCACACTTCAGGAAACTGAAAGCATATTCTGATCATAAAATGATAAAAGCAGAATGACTCAAATCTTTTTTTTTATAGTGCATATTTCATTGTCATATCCTATAACCATTATGTGCATTAGTTCCATTTTTTTGTTTAATTCATCCATAATGTCATCTATCATATAACAATGACTCAGCCTGTGGTATGCAGTGCTCTTGAGAGATGCTTTGCTATGCTTTTTTTATCGTCTGCCAGTGTGATCAATTGTGGTGAGTTTGGCATTAGTCGTATCCATCGCTGTGAATGGATGAATGGAAAAGTGATTCTGCTGCATATGTCAGAGTGAATGAAATCAATACTGGATCTAAAGGAAGAACGCAGCAGGCACTCTCGCTCTCTGATTTTCTCTTTTTTTGTGATTATAAAAGAAATTTAAACTATGCACCTCTACTGCATGCACACCATGCAAGTGCAACAATGAGAGGAAAAAAAAAAGGATTTCAGTGTGTATTAACTTAGCTACATTGCTGCACCAACTATGGTTGGTTTTGCAGGTGAAAAACCTGCAGTAGATATTCATTAAAAAAAATAATCTTAATACAGGCACAATACAGGCTCAAAAGTAAAAGACACAAGTCCTTTTTTTAGCACTGCACATCATTTATTCAGCCTGGCTTCTGTTACACAAAGGAATTGTGCAGAATAGCACAATATTAATGTAAATTAGGACACAAGTGTGGAAACAGAAGGAAATGATAGACCCACCAAGAAGTTTCATGGCAATCATTTACATTTTAAAATTAAATGTAAAAACCCATTTGTAAAAAAAAATAAAATAAAAAAATTTGCTATTATCACATTTAATGATCACATGTAGTCGCAAACAAACTACTTTCAGTTCATAATATAATAACAAACTGCTGTGTTGGGCAAATAACTCAGCTGGACCACTGTTCCCTTTTTTTTCTTTCTATTAACACCACGCACGTCAGAGTTAGTAAAGCATTTCTAACTATTGCTGCTCTGGATCATAATAGGCCAGTTTATGTATTAAAATGCTGGACTCAATTAAATATGTTTATTCTATTTACCAATTTAAACAAAATGAGCAGATGAACAGGCTCATTAAGCAAAGGTGAAGCGCAGACAAACACAGTACTATAGACTATGTCCTATGCACACAGACCACTAACAGCACACAGGAGGAAAGGATTAACAGCATGGAGGCAGGGAAAAGGCAATAAATAAACTAGAGCTAGAAACAAAAGGAAACTAACCTTCAAAGTAAAACGGGGAATAAAGCAAAGCGCACCAACACGGACATGAATGCTAACAATTAAAAAGATGTCAGACGAGGAAATACAAAGGGACCAAGGTCTAAACAGAGGAATGAGACAGACACACAGAGGGCTACATTTCCTAACAAAGAATAGGCAAGTTGCCAACCAAAATATAATAAATCATAAAATTATTTTTTTCATGAGAAACCATGAAGGAAAATGACAAGAGACTCAGTATTATCAGATCAAAGACTTGTGACTCATAACAGAATAATAAAATGTAGAGTCCCAAAAAAGTAACTAGGAACACCATGGAGTAAAAACAGATCATAATAATATCACAAGAATACTAATCAGGTCTGTTACTGATTTAAATGCACTGACAACTCATTCCTTTAATTTGCGCCTCCCTTCTCCTATGTCCTCCTTCCTGTTACCTGGAAATTCATCTCAATCTGCCATGTTGAAGAATGTCACAATGACTCTGGAGGACAGAGGAAAGAGGAGCCTTGCCAGAATATGTATAATAGAGGATATGCATGTGTGTCCTATGTTTTTGTTTTTTCTTTTCAACATATAAAAGAGGCATGGCACACAGCTGGAATATACAAATCATGGTGAAGAGGTGGATTCACACAACGTTAACATATGTTGTTATTTAATATTTTCTCCCCTTCTCCGCATCTTTGTGCATTTTTTAAAAAGTCTAATATCTTGTCACATTGTGCCATTTTGTAAATTTAATTAAAAGTGACCCTAAATTTAAACAATTCAATTAAATTTAAAAAAAGTCATGAGCCCTGTTGCACCTGAGATCATAAAACACAGCTGCAGTTGAGCTACAGCAAAACAATTTATGGTGCAGCTGTGCCAAATATCATATTTAATTAACATCATTTTAAATGAGGTTATAAAGCAAGGGTCTTTTTTTTTTTTTTTTTTTTTTTAACTGCCTGCTGCCTCAAGTAGCCTTCCTCATTCACATCTCTAGTGAGAGCGACTAAGATGTGAGGAGAAGTCTGAGAGAAGAGAGAGGCTGTTAGTGTTTGCTTTTAGCCATTAAAAATAATGTCATGTTTGGCAAAGATGGAAAAATAAAGTAGATCAAAAAGACTAGTGGACTGATGGAAACAAGGCACTTGTGTTGTATGTTATGCTGCTCTTTGTCAAAATAGTTGCTGACAGAAAACAGAGCTTGGTATAAATGTACAGAATTAAGCATTCCTTTCATGTCTGACACAGGCGCTGATTTTATTTTATGAACATTTAAGATATTCGCTCACCACTTGCACAACATTTTCAGGGCAGGACAACAACCCAGTCAGTCATGCATGCAAAAACACAGCTGTATAGGATTGGCAGAGACACACCACACTACTACAGACACACTCTAGAGTTCTGTGAATGTTCATTATCCACGCTCCTCCTTAAGAGTCTCTGCAGGATGTAATTTTTGAATGCAATCCCACGGCACCCCACCCCTTCATCTGAATAATCTTTTATGTATTTGATTCCACTTCTTGTAAGTGCAACTCTTTAGGGGGCATTTGCCACACAAGGGGGTGGCTGTCAGTGTCCCAACAGTCTGTGCACGTTTGCTGGGAAAGCAAACATTTACTATGGAGAGAGAGAGGAGCTGTCGAGGGGTATCGGAGGGTGGGAATGGGCTAAATGAGAATGATGATGACTTTATCAGCAGCTTTCAGTTTGGTTGCTGTAACCAGAACGGATGGAAGTTGAAATGAAAAACAGACTGTGAGTGATACAGACAATAACTGAAAGAAAAAAGAATAGAGGAAAGAGGGAGGCTTAGGTCGAGTAATGTAACAATTTAGTTATCAAGAGAAAATCAACAACAATTTCAAGCAGGATTTACTTACTTTACTCAGTTACAAACATGCCCTAAAAGCCTACAGTATAAACTCCTTACAGATTGTTTGGTGCTTGCATCAGATTTTTGCAGCGTGTGTGTGCAAATGGAATATCCATGTTGTACTCTTCCCAGAATTTTCAGTTTTACATTACTGGAAAGCCCTCACCCAGTGTCTGTTTCCACATTTTTGGTAGACTTTTGGCCCCATTTGTTTTGATTTCTGCTTTGGGCAGAGAACCCGTGTTGGCGTGTGGTGAGAATAATCAAAACACAATCAACAAGGACAAAATGCCGTGTAGCAGAAATGAATATCATTATTCTACTATCATTATTTATTTATTTACTTATTTTAAATGCTGAGACACAACAAATACATTGTAAAAAGAGTTGCTTCATAGACTTACTAATAAGTTTCGTATTTTATTTATAGTGATATTGGTTTTATGCATGCTCTGTGCATGTTTACAAGTTCAAATAAAGTAAATAAAAACAACATACCACATGTAGATATTTCACTCAGGTGTTTATAGTAGTTTTCAGAATGTATCAGGGCTTTTCCCTGTTGAATTATTAAACTGGACAGATACTGTAATAAGTGAGTCATTTGTAGGTTTGTTGTGTAACATCAGATGAATCATTAAGTCTCCATGAGTCACATGACTACAAAATGTCGCTCCAGTCCATGTGGCTGATACAAACATCATCATGCTACTGTAGCAGTGGTATATTTGTACTTCACAGCAGTAACTTGACTTGCAATCAGTGGTAATTGTTCAATTTAGTACTTGTGTCACAGTGCATAACAAACTGTTTCCACTAAACAACATTGTCCAAAATGAAAGTGTGTGCATTTGTGTAAATAAGTTCATATTCTGACACCATCTCTGCCAATGACTGGATGAATGGATGGATGACATCAGTTTACTGATCCACAGCACTAGAATCTACAGTAATGACACTGTAATGGAAAAGTGTAGTCAGATGGTAACAAAGAGAGGGAAGGCAGTCAGAACGGAGGGGACTGCACTACCTGAAGGTAACACTGCAGACATTGAAGACAGCTACAAGTACCTTGGAATCCCACAGGCAAGAGGGAACCACGAAGAGGCCGCTAGGAAAGCTGTGACAGCCAAGTACCTGCAGAGAATAAGGCAAGTCCTGAAGAGTCAGCTGAATGGGCAGAACAAGTTCCAGGCAATCAACACCTACGCCCTGCTGGCCATCAGATTTTGTTAATGCTTCTGTTGTCCAGATTTAGATTTGTTGTTTATTGTTTGGTGTTTTTTGTCTGACCTGCCAGGGACTACAGATGAAAAGTGGCCTTTTTGGCTAATTCTGGCATATTTACATTGTGATGTTCATTGATGTGCATTGTCCCTTTTGAAATAAATAAAACAAACAACATACCTGCTGGAATAATAAGCTGGCCAAAGGAGGAGATAGATAACTGACATTAAAACAAGAAAGCTCCTGACAGACATGGAGGGTTTCACCCCAAATCCAGCACCCTAAGACTGTACACTAAGCGGAAAGAAGTAGGCTGAGGACTAGGGAGTGTCAGAACTGGATGAAACCACAAAGATCCGTCAATACATCATGAAGATGGCCACAACTGATCCTGTGCTTAGTCAGTATCTCAGGCAGGAGAAACTTGAGAAGAAAGGGGGAAAAAAAAAAACAACAGGCGCCATCATGGAAGGACAGGCCTCTGCACGGCATGTACCACCAGCAGATAGAAGAAGTGGCTGATGCTGAAAAATCCTACCAGTTGCTGGACAAAGCCGGGCTGAAAAATAGCACAGAGGCACTAATCATAGCAGAACGGGAACAAGCTCTAAGTACAAAATTGATAGAGGCTTGGGTCCACCACACCAGGCAAGACCCTATGTGCAGGCTGTGCAGAGATGCCCCTGAGACAATCCAGTACATAACAGCAGGGTGCAAGATGCTAGTAGGCAGGGCATACATGAAACACCATAACCAGGAACATCTGTGCCGAGTAAAGCTGGAAGACCGAGATCAAAATGGGATATGCCCCCACAGGTGGTTGAGAATGATCAAGGTAAGATCCTGTGGGACTTCCAGATACAGACAAACTGGTGGTGGCTGACCAACCGGACATAGTGGTAGACAAGCAGAGGAATAAAGCTGTAGTGAAAAATGTAGCAAAGTGATGGCAACGTCAAGAAGAATTAACATGAGAAGCTCGATAAATACCAAGGGCTGAGAAAAGAACTAGAGAGGATATGGAAGGTGGTGCTAGCAGTGGTCCCCATGGTAATGGGAACACTCAGGGAGTGACCCCCAAATGGGAGAATGGCTCCAGCAGATTCCAGGAACAACATCCGAGATCTCTATCCAGAAGATTGCAGTCTTAGGAAACAGATACTTCACAGGACCCTCAAGCTCCCAGGCCTCTGGTAGAGGACCCGAGCTTGTTGGACAAAGACTGCCCACAGGGCAAGTGTGGAATTGTTTTTATCACTCACTGGTAAGTTCAAAACAATACTTTGGTGGGGAAGGTGTGGCTTAAACTTAAAAGTCTTGGTTAAACCTTGAAAAATCACAACAGGGATTGTTCAAAAGTTATAGAGTGATGTGCTTTCTCAAATTATTGCAAATCAACCCTCCTATATTCTTCATCTATAGTCTTTACATTTTGAAGTAAAAACCATGACAGAATGGAAGATGGTAAATTTACAGAAAAATGGCATATGTATGGTATATTTATAAAAGAGGAGGAGCAATCTGGCACCATTTGGCAGATTTTTATTCTAAGCCACTCTCCCTATTTAATACATTTTCTTCCCTTTTTTTTAAATTTATTCTTCCTGTCAGGACATCAAACTAGCCTTGCCATCACCTACTTCAATTTTTCAACCCTCTTTATGTTGGTCTTTATGATTGGCTGTCATGGCTGTTTAAATCATTGCCTTTTCCACATCACTCTGTATGTACACAGAACTTCATAACTCTAGTCTTGAATATGGTTCCAAGTGTAGAGACAACTCATCCATATAATAAAAATGAATGAGTTTTCTCAATTTTAAAGTATGAATAACTTTCTAGTTCACCACCTTTTTGGGTTTACTGTGGCTCAAGAGGGAGAGTGAGTTGTCTAGCCAGTCCTTGTCCTCCAGTCTACATGTGCCATGCTGAAACCTGACTTGACCCCAGTGTATCCATCAGTGTTAGACAAAGCCCTTAGGCGTGGATGAAAGGGGTATATGAATGTGTGTGCAGTTGTGTAAATGAGGCTTGTAGTTGAAAGTGCTTTCAGTGCTTAATTTGAGTAAAAGTACCGTCCATTTCCCATTTACTTTTGTCCATCGAGCTGACTGTTAGACAAAAGATAAAGAAAGCTAACGACCTAAGAAAGCTAAAGCTAGAAACTAGAGAGAAAAATTGAGCATATCTTCTAAAACTGAAAAACTGTGATATAAAGAGGCAACAACCAATTTTTCATCAAATTTATTGCACATTTAAAACAAATGTCCAGAAAGTTGATATAAGAAAATGTGCATGTTTCTCTACCGATGTGTGGGCGTAACAAGTTGGGATACAGGGATAATAATTCTTTAGTCAGATGCCCCTAAACCACTGCACAGGGCAATTTGTGTTTGATTCATGGGAAGAAGCACTTGGCGACAGTGGGAAGGAAAAACTCCCTTTTAACAGGAAGAGAACCTCCGGCAGAACCGGGCTCAGGGAGGGGCAGTCATTCTGCTGCCACTAGATTGAAAACAGAAGTTAAAAAGGGGGGCATTGAAATGGTGCAGCGTACATTTTAAGGATTCAGAATGTAAAACTTAAATGAAGGAAAACAAGGGTTGCATATTTCCGGTGGTACCCTAAAACGATTGGGGGCATATTTGAGGATGTAAAGTGCGGGGTCCCACCCAATACACCACAGTTTAATCATATAAGCCTTATACATTATTAGAGATAATGCAACGGGCACCAAGATTAAGATCAACAGCATCACATAACCTGGCATGGTGCCCTCATAGTCACGCAAACAAGCACAATATATAATCATTGGAAAATCATGTGAAAGGTCACATGCTGCTGACAAGGAATTTGCTGAATCGGCGGCCGCATACTCGCCAATACTGACGATCATAATGACTTGTTGAGGAGAAACGGTTAGAAGCTGAACTTGAGCTGCATTCACTTCCTCCTCTTCATAATGTCCGTTTATGATAAACATAAGCCATCTTTTTTTGATTCTCTATGATTTTTGTCTTAATCTTCATTGAAGTCAGCTAAGCAGAAAGCAGGCTTTTGTTCCTCTGTGCAGCTTAAAACCGAATGAAACAGGAAGGGAATTTCACTGTGTGGAAATTGTGAAATGTATTGCCATTCAGAAAGCATGACCAATTATCATCATCATAATTACCACTGCACTCATGTCATCATAAACAAGAAGAAAGAAATAAGAATTACTTTGGGTTAGGGTTACTTTATTATGTAGTCAGGTGCTGTAAGAGACACTGTGCTTTTACATATGTTTGTTGTTTGTGAAAGTGAGTGGGAGAATTAGCCCTATAGAGAGTGGGGTCAGTCAGCTAACAACACTTGACACTTCATCTCAAAAGCAACAGCTTAAAAATTGGGGTAGCATTTAATGGATTTATGTTTTCTTATTCACAAACAGAAGATTTAGGTGGACTTCTGGAGAGGGGAACACATGAATTAAAGTCTTTTTTTCTTTCTTTTTCTTTTTTTTTTTGATCTCTCTTCTACTCTTTGTTATCCCTCTGTCATTTTCACTCCCCGTCTAGTGCCGGAGGGAGTCCAGACCCTTTAGAAAGCCGCTTGCATCATGTGCAGAGATGACTATTTGGGAGTTTGGAATACAGCAAGCTGGTGATGGATTAAGAGATTTTAGATGTAATCTCAAAAGGGTAAAGCGCTGTTAGCCATGGATATGCTGTCGCGATCATGATTAATGAAGACATAAGGAATTCATTCATTCACCTTACAGTTTTTTATTTGTTTGTTTGCTTTTTACAAACCGAACAGTTGTTTATAGTCCCTCCAATTATGTCGCTGTGTGTAACTGTTTTGTTCCCCACAAAAGAGTCACATCCAGTTTAGGCACTGAGTGTTTGATATGTAGCATTGGGTCACAAATCTTGAGTATCCTTTATTATCACCATCCAATTGTCTCAATTATCTCTTTATCTTTCACATATCAATCTGCTTGTGATCAGATAAAGTAATCGCATTTACTTGTTTTGACTTTTTTTTTTTTTTTTTTCCTTTAGCTGAGCTGAACCTAGGGACACAGGATGCAGTGTAGAAACCAGACCATTTGGAGAGCTATTTGCAGCTCATTATATGTTCATTAGTGTTCACTAGACTCATCATGCTGTGCCCCAGAGGAAAATGAAAGATTCACAGAACTTTGGCAGATGTTAAATTTTAATCAGAGAAGTCTAGACTTACACATTGCAGGAGTCCTTAGCTTAAAGAGGAAAAGCTGGTCTGTGTTGTTTAAATTTGCTGTTAAATAGTGATAAACCACTAGACTGTAGCATTGGTGTTTGGCATCAACTACTGTATGCATCACCAGAAAACAGAATTTAAAAAAAATTCAGATACCAAGACTTTAAAACAGATAAATGAGGGAAAATAATTCTCAAAATATATACTTTTTTCCCTGTACATACACCATGCTGAGGAATATGGATATCCTTTCTCTGGGCATGTGATTATTTAAAGCCCACTGTATAACTACTCTGCCGTCTATGAATAATGTTTTGATCTCTACATTTTCCTAAGGTTTTGAATGTCATCATTAGTCACTGGCTTCTTTTGAGCTGTGCTTCATGCTTGGCAGGTAGAATACAGCTTGCCTGGTTCATAAACTTGAGGCAACTACAGAAAAGTTTTATACTCTGTTTCAGTGAGCCTCATTTTGTTTCAAACATTTTACAGTAACTGTAAACTCTAAATAGTAACTGGAAGCAATTGAAAGCTGCACCGTGCTTTAGAGTTTTTCGTGTATCTCAGTTGCAATAAAAAATATAAGCAACCATTTCTTCTTTGCGAGGAAGAAATGGCGGTAAACAGTGTAAAATAAGGTGTCAGGAAATGACAGTAATGGTACATAAGCATCTAGAATGTTAATTAATTAAATTTCAAACCTAAACTGTGCTTCCGTGTAATGCATATGCCTCCCTTTGAGAGAAATCTACTACTTATTTCCCTTTGTGTTGTCTTTCTGTCCTGGGTTGCACCATACAGATCAAGAATGACAGGTGATTGCATCCCACATAGAAGTCAGGATGAGGACCATTTCCCAGCTGTCCTTGGGGGGGATAGCCTTCTCCGCAAGAGGCGTGACATGGCCAAGTGAAGGTGATGATGTTATGAATGAGGCTGGTTGGCAGCACAAGGTAAGGCTGCCTACTCTGTCATCGGGGGAAGAGCTGACAGGGTGTATGCATAGACAAGGAGACGGGCCTTGGGAATGCAGGCAAGGTTAATCTGAGTGATATCTGGAATTGATAGACTAACCATACACAGAAAACAAGGCATATAGGGTACCACAGGGTCTCTTAAGAAACAATGTGGAATTCTAGCGATACTGATATAGTACCTTTATGGCAACTCCCTGACAGATAACTGTGGCTATCAGCTCAGAGATAATTGGCATTTTGTAGAGAAAGAAGCAGGCAGAGATCCCCATCAGTAAATCCTATTTTCCTTGATGCCTCACAGGAAAGTAGGCTTTAGTCACAGCTAGCAAGTTTGATGTGCTCTGTCCATTTGTTTCATAGATTCTTCTGGCAGGTCAGTTTATATGATCTGAGATGGTGATGATGCCACAGCTGGCCAGCATTTTTCACCAGTCTGTCCTGAAGAACTGTGCCAGCGATGACAGTCACCTGGACATGAAGAGTCAGTCACTTCAGCAACCATTTCACATCTGAAACTGTATATTTGGGTTATACGGCAAGAAGAATTAGATGTCAAGACTCAGCACTGTCAAGCACTCAACTGGCAAACCTCTCTCCCCATGCCCCCACCCCCTATCCTCCTCTTCTCCTTACATGCCCAGGACTGGGGTCTTTTGAGGTTGGTTAGCAAATGCTGAATGGTCGGCACGTGTTGGGTGTGGTGGGCAGACGTTTGTCTGAAGCAAAAGATGCAGACAGAGCCTGATTCTGATGAACGGTGCCTGTGGCTGATGTAATTGAAGTGGGCAGAGGGAGGATGGGATGATCCCCGACCCCACCCCCATTCCCCTCCCCTCTTCTCACAGACACACACTCATCTCCCCAGCACTCCATCCCTCTGCTAGAACTGCTGTGCAATAGAGCTGTCGAGTAGTGAGTCTACTAATGGAACACCCAGCTGGCTAGAGACTTCATCATGCTGCTGTGAATTATTCAGCTTCCAGAGGGCTCTCCTCAAATTATTTAAAAGCCCACTTTGGGGATTCCAATGAACTAGACAGGGTCTCAAAGAAATGCACAGAATTTGTCTTTTAGATTTCCACGAGTTTTACCCTCAAGTCTCCAAGAGAGACAAACTGTGTATTCAAGCTTTTCAAAATGTTAGATTGCTGAGTAAGCAACAACTGGGTAGTGTTGCCTTATACATATTAGATCACATGTATAAGGCAAGACTTCCCTATAAGGCGAGTTTCACACTCTCTTACTTTTGAACAGTAAGTAAGTATGTCAAAAATAACTCTAAATACTGATTCACTCTTTTACTCTTCATGCCTTTGGAGTTGAATGATGTAAGAGTCTCTGGGCAATGACAGCAAACAATCTTGATATACAGCCTTTAATAGTGAAAACTTTTCTCTAATCTAGAGTGCGAGGCCCGGATTCATACTGTTGCAGAAGACAGCCTCAATTCATCATGCTTTCAGGGTAGGTGTCCTGGCAAGATTCACTGATTGGAATTCCATGTCCATATACATCACACTCTGTCTTCATCCGCTCAGCAAAGAGTGGATAAATCACTGCGTCTAGGCCGTCCCTCAGCAGGCCCCAGAAAGCCTTTAATAACAGGCACAAGCTGCCTGCAGTGCCGGCCTCTGATTGTTTTGAGTGAAAACAGATGTGGTTGCTTGCTTCACAGTGCAGCCTGCTCGACTGAGGTTCTAAACAGATCTCTGTCACAAGGCCCTTGCTGTCATATTGCCTTACTCAAACATCCGGCACCAATAGGAAGCCACCTTAATTCCCTCCCTACTCCCCATGGCCTCCGTTATTCCAGCACTTCCCTATCGCCACACCCTGTTTAAGAAAAAAAAAAAAATCAAACAAGGTGGAAACAGGCCTCCTCACCCTCATAAAGCCCACTTGAGAGTCTGGGTGAACACATTAATGTCCCGAGGCTGTGATGAAATAAAACACCAGCGCCATGCCCTTTATGTGAGCCAAAAAAACTGGCCATGTTTATTACATCTGACCATCTGGGTTTTACACGTGCATGTCTGCTAGACAGATCCACATGCACTCACACATATGTCAGAGGTCCTGCAGACAGCCAATAGCTTATTAGCCGCATTCAACATAAAAGCCAGCAACATATGATTGCAATAATTTGCCAGCATGCTTTTATGCTGAGAGACAAAATGCACAAGCACTTCCTCTCCATACATTTAGAAATGTCTGTCTCTTTCTTCCTGCTGTTGCAAATGACAAAATAATCAATCAAGTGGAGACAAATGCCTCTACAGCAGGACAGCAGACTGACAGCAGTGTCCCAAGTAACTGATATTCTTCACTGATTTGTTTAAACAGTTTCAAATTCCCACCACATCAGTAGTCCCCATCTTACCCCAAACTCCTACATTCACTTCCCCACTATTGAACATGTGGTGTGTGTTTGTGTGTGTGTGTGTGTGTGTGTGTGTGTGTGTGTGTGTACTGCTGGAGCTCCGAGCAATGGTCAAGAGCCCCTCAAGGCCATAAATTAATTGAAGCAGCATGGACCTTGCCTTTTAAGATGATAGACATACAGAGATCTGACTTGGGCTAATCATCCCTCCCCCTGGTACACATAAAGAAAACAACCAACCAGCCGTTACTTTACTACTTCCTTTATATCTTTTTTTTTTGTTTGTTTTGTTTCGTTTTCTCAAATCAGTCTTTGTGACTCAGCCACTGGAATCCATGGCCAGTCTGTCCCACCCAGCTGAGTGTGCTCTGCTGAATCAGGAAGGAAATATTTACCCAGTGACCGTGTAAAGGGGCTGTGACCTCCAAGTAGAGCTGTAGGTCAGAATGTGAGCATTAAAGCTATTGAAATATATAACACATGATCCATGGGATGGCATTAAATAAACGATTAGAAGTTAATGCATGGTTTAGAATCAGTTTTATTTTTGAAGGCAGTTCACCTCATGGGGTGAATTAATAAGTGGCTGCTTAGTAATTTGATCCCTCGTTAGCATAAATGTCACATACAGATGCTTATGTTTTTCTATCTATTGGTAAATTCCATTTACAAAATCGAAGGCAAAAACGTTAGGTGCTGAGCGATTTTAGTAGTGCTGCAGGAGGATGCAAAGCAATTATAAATATTAATAGTACAGCTGCTAACACCAGCTATAAGAGAAATGTATACGCCTAAGGTAGAAGCAGAAAAATAATCTAATATAATGTACAGTAAAGACACAATAATCACCATGAAATATCCAACTTTAGACTATGATAAACAAGTAGTTGATATTGCACTGCTGGACACAGCAGGGGATGATACTGGAAATATGTTATTGATTGATTTATTTTAAAATCCACTGTTGTGGTGTACAGAGGGAAAACTACCAAAAAAAAAATGTGTATTTGTCCAAGAAGTTATGGACCTAACTCTATACCACTATGGATGTTAAGACTCCAGCAAAGAGGTTTTGACATTATTAGCAAATTTCAAATATTAACAGCAAGTCCATTACAGATTTAATAGGACTGCTGGAAATGAACATAACCCAGACGACAAATAGGAGGGAAAATTCCTCGATTTAGAATATCATTTAGTTCTGAAAATGAGCACTGTAACAATGAACGTGATATCCAGAAAGATGCAATAAACTGACTGAATTGGCCTGTTACAGTTCAGGGACTGAACTGCTAACCCTGAGATGTCTAAATATCAAATAGTCTCATACATGCCCATGGCCTCGTGTCACAATTTATGTGATGGAGCGATGCTACATATCATTCCAAGACTGCACATTTCTTTGACAAATGACCTGCCCACCTCCTCAGCACATTTGAAATTTTATTTTTCCATATGAGATACAACTTTAGATTTGGAACTAAATATTTGTAATATTTAAATTTTTATTACTTTACTTAATTCTTTGTTAATTGTTCATTGTGGCATTTTTTTTTAGATAGATAGATATGAGGCAAAACACTGGTGCAGTATATGAGACATAATTTTGTCATGCATTTATGCTCTGGTTAGTATATATTAGCATACACCACCAGTGTGTGAAGCCCTGATAATATTCATTATTGTGTTGTTGTATGATGCCATGCACAGCACAAAGTAGCGTTGAAGCCCAAAAAATAGTAAAAACAACCCCCCATCACCAGGGGCATTGTCCTGGAAGGTACCAGCAAGCATGAGAAAGTCCCGTTTAGGAGTTGAGCCATGCACTGCTCTCTTTCGATTGCTTTAGAACCAAAGAAAGCCAGGATTTCCTAATGCCCAGAATGGAGAGTTCTCAACAGATTGATCTGCATCGGGGGACTGTCCATTCTTTGCAAGTGAGCTAGCCAGGGGGAAAAAAAATGATTTCAAAAAGAGTTTGGGTGGGAGAACAGTCTGACATGCATAGACCTTGTCTGATCTCCAGAACAAGTTTTCACCTGAGAGTGGAAGACAGAAATCTGTAGTAGTCTGCCTGGCTGAGATAGCTCACTATGGACCCCTTCTCTCTGGACTTTAGCATGGGTGAGTCAAGCACAAGTTTAATATAATATCAGGCGTCACAGTATATTAAGCATAATAGGGTTTATTTTGCAGTGTGGAGTTGTGCTTGGCATATTAGTACTCCTCTTTTTTTATCTTGTTTCAGTTTTTGTGTATGTGTGTCTTTTGGGTTGCTGGGGTGGTGGAGGGTAGATTTTCCTTTTATTGTTATCTTATCAAAATTCTTGTTGTCTTAATTTTGTTGATAGATCTTATCTGACCCTTACTGTACTTCTGGCCAGCATATTTACATCTTTCACTGTCATTAAAATCTCACACTAGATTTCAAAATTGTTTGAAAGAAATTATAACTGACAGAACATATTTGTTTTGGCACTGAGCCATGCAGTCTTTGTGGTTCAAAGGTAAAAGTCTGACTTGGAGCTGGTACAATATATCTGTGCTATATTTGTGTGTGTGTGTGACCAGGCAGGGTTTGGGAACAAGTCTGTAAACAATTTCTTGGATTTTAAACATCTAAAAGAAAAAATAAAATAAAATAAAAAAAGATAGAATTTTGTACACAAGTTTTTGGACCAAGACTTGGCAGGATGGAAAACCCTCGTACCACAGAGAGGCTCTGGTGTGCTTTTGTTTGTCAAGAGGGACTGAAGATTATTGATTTTGCAAGTGTGTCTGTGTGTGTTCCTGTGTGTCTGTGTATATGCGTGTCCATCTCACTGTATGTGTCTGATTTAAGGGCAAGCTGGCTTGTAGCCCTGAAACACAAGTAGCTGTTGTTGCAACAGACATGGTAACTTTGACTGCAGGCTACACTATACAGACTTAACTTCATGGCTGTACTTTTGATTGCTTCATACATATTATTTCCATAGAGACATTTGTACTGTAGGTGAAAGGTCACAACATCTTCATTCCCATGTCTGTCTTTCCTGCTGCAGCTTTAAACAATATTAATACACTGCATTTATGCTGAAAAATATATTTTCTACTTCTGAAAATAATGTTTTCAGAGAGGAGATTTTAGCTATTCATCAGCCAAAGTCCTGCATGCATCAGCTGACCCAACTACTAACTTTGTGAAAATAGTCAATGTTGCCTAAGCACCAATAGTCCTGCAGAGAAAGAGATTGAAACACTTTAAAATCAAGGTTTTTATGCTTCAGTTGGTCGATTTTGGTATCTTTTTTTTTTTCTTTATTTCAAAGTAGGCGTAAGTGTAAGGGAATTAAAGCATATTTCTTTTTACTGCTTTTTTTATAGTATTTCTGCTCTTCTGTGGTCACACTGATTTCCAGTAAAAGCTGAAGAAGCATTGTAGTGTAGTGCAAATAACATTATTGTATAGACTCCTCCAGAGTTTCATAAGTTGTGCCCTGTGTCAAAACTTTTTTGGAAAGGCTTAAGCATTCAAGTTCTGAGCTATAAATCACAGTCTTTGTGCAAGAATTGTTGCAACAACTTGTAACATTTGCAAAATATCCCTGCTCGCAACTTTAGCAGGCGAGAGAAAATAAATGTTCCATTTATGTGGTGCCATGAACAAAAAAGCATTAAAGTATTCCAAACTGTGGGACTTTGCGAAATAACTTCCAACACTTTATTGCTGCAAAAGCCTCTAATTCATCTTTCGTCACTATTGCCAACAGTGAACAGAAATATGTGCTTTGTCACTAAAAAACATTAGCGTTCCCTCTTATATCCCTTTCCATGACTTCCTTTTACTGTGCCTCTTTATGGCTAAGACTACGAAATAAACAGGAGTGTGTTGCGCTAACACACTCTGTCAGGAGGCTGTAAGGTATTGATTGCAGGAGTGTATGAAGATGATGGGTTTTGACAGCCTACTGTGTGGACCTGAGCTGAGTCAGACAGGAGCCTGCTCCGTCTTCCATCTGTAAGGGCCTAGGGCCATGTTGGTGAATGACTGCATCATTCCATGCGCATGAATGCTTTTGGACACAGACTGCAAGGCATCAAGGAGACAAGAACAAAAGAGAAATATGGCTCCAATCTTTAACATTTAGATAAGAGCATCAGCTAAATGTCGACCTTGCAAACTGTCCTCAGAGAAAGTGAATTAACATGTTGGTGTAGCGCATGTCAAAAAAATAGTAAAATTACCCATAATAGTTCCAGAGCCCACAGCAATGCTTTTGGTATCCAACCAACAGTTTAAGACTTGAAGATGTTCAATTTGCAGTCCTGTTCCCCCGTCTGTCCAGCTATCTGTAAGGATTAAAACAACTCATTACAAAACGACCCTGCACACTCAGACTAGAGTTTTTAATAGATTTTAATAGATTTTCAGAAACCTTGGACGCCTTATGTTTCTTGGAAAGTACAACAAACCTGCTGAAGAGAGGATGTTAATAGCATCTGACTTTAAACACTTTTGTGTTTAGGCTTTTCAAAAACCATTAAAGATAATGGTGGAAGATTTGTTTCTCAGAGCACAGCGACGCCAAAGTAGCTGCACAGGAAGCAGGGAACCTTCAGTGTAGAAGTAGTCAAGCAGCCATCTACAGTATGGACAGTTCAAAATGCTGAAACTCTTTAACCACAGCTCTAACAGCTGTAACTTGTTCTTGATTGATATATATATATATATATATATATATATATATATATATATATATATATATATATATATATATATATATATATATATATAGAAATATAAGTCTGCACTCAGTATACCTTAATGGCAAAGTAAAACCATTTTTTGTAATTTTTTGCTATTTCATTAACAATTATTTAACAATCGAACTAGTTCATTTACAACATGGTTCAGACCCTTTGCATAGCCACTCTCACTTATCAGATTTATCCTGTTTGCTTTGATCATGCTTGAGATGTGCTAAGAACTTGACTGGAGTTCACCAGAGGCAAATCTAATGGACAGAGTTTGATAAAGAAGACACCTGTGTATAATATCCTTTAATGAGCAGTGCATTTCAGAAAGTAATCTAAATCAATGAGTTCGTGTAGACCTCTGTGACAAAATTGCAGCAAAGCATAGATCAGTGTATAAAGGGTATTAAGCACTTTCCAAAGCTTTGAGTATTCTCATGAGTACAGTGTCCTGGATGTTGTGTAAAGGAAGAAGTTTGGAACTACCAGGACTCTATGGAGTTGGGTATCCAGCCAAATTGAGTAACCAGCTTAGGGGCTTGGCCACTGAGGTGACCAAGAACCCAGCAGAGATTGGAGAGTCCACAATAAGGACAGCAATGGAAGAATAAGACAGATGGACCTTGAATAAGGACATAAGAATAAGGACAGAATAAGGAAGCATGGAAGTTAGCCAGCTATGAGAGCTGCAGAAACGTATTAGGAATGCCTAAGAAGTACAACAAGCTGTCCATACCTGAGGCCTTATAAAACCAGCAACCTCCAGTAACCACTCATCAATCAGTCGAAGAATACACTCTTTTCCCTAGTGACTTGGGTTACCAGGGAGACACTGACTGGTCTTTAGGCCTGTGCAAATGAGGAGTAAGCAGTAGTTCAACAACATTTTCTCTAGTTAATCAAAAGATCACAGATTTTAAAATCATTTCTAATATAGAGGTGCTAAAACATTGTCAATCAAAGTTTTTCCACTGAAGCTGGATCAAATCCTGCCCCCGTATTATTTTTTCAAATGGAAGAGAAATTCTGAGGACATGTGCTCTGCTTTCTGAACATATTAGGTGTTCTGCTTTAGATTTGTGTTTCTACTGAGTTATTTATGTAGAAATAAATGAAAAGTAAACCCTCTGGCATTGGCGGCTCAGTGCAGGGCCACAGTGAGTAATCTCAGAATGTGTACAATCCAAGGCTCAAACTAATGAGCTGGACTGAATGAAAGCTTTCATCAAATCCACTTTAAACACTATAAGCAGTGTTTCAGTCTGTTGGAGTCACTCAGCATGACTGGCTCTATAATGATCTCCAAATGTGTTTTGTGTGATTGCTGCCTTGCAGCCTCAGTCTCCCCCACACTCCCTCCTTCCTTTCACACTAACCTCACCTCAAAGGAAATTTGTACTTATCTGTTTGAAGATAAACATGGGGCTTGGACATTAAAGAAAACCTAAAATATTGAATGAAAATATGAAAATGTTTTTGTTTGTTTTGTTTTTTTGCAAGGTTTCTATATGACTAAAGCAAAATCTGTGATTATTCTTCAGCATCTCTAGCAACACTAGGCTGTCAAATCTAAAGAATTACAACCAAGATAATCTTACAAAAAGATACAAATCAAAATACACCAGTGTGCACCTGCTAGCTACCATAAACATAAGCAAGCTATTAAAAGTAAGATAGAGGAGAAAACACGGGACAAGAGCTATGGCAGGCAGGGAAAGAGAGAAACAAGGTTGGAATCGGAATTGGAAGAGGAAAGTGGTAGCCGACCTGGCTGGAGCCAGTCAGCTTCAAAATTCCCGTTGCCACACCAATCACAGCCCTGAACATTTAGATTCCAATTAGTCCACTCACTCCCTCCTGAGGCACACCATGCAGACCTTTTTGTAAAAAAAAAAAAAAGAGAGAAAATCACACCATTTACAGCAGCAGTCACATCAGCCTGTAAACATGCACACTGTGAAAATGGTAACAAGTTGCTTTTTTAGCAGATATGTTTGCCCTGCTCAGCATTCTGGTTTAGCTTGTTAGCAAAGTAGCATCAGCTGCTACATACATTTCAGTGTTGAGTTTGGTTCCAAATAATGAAAAGAATGATCAAAGTGATTACAAATCATCCTGAGCCTGATATAAATGTCAGATCATGAATGCACAAAATACGAGAGCAATGCAGCCAGTGCCATCATTGTCAATAAATTTAGCAAGGCTCTTCAAAGGCTATGTCATAGCAATCCATCCAATATTGAGATATCTCAGTAGCTTTGCTGAAGATACCATGTAACAAGGAAAACAGTAAATATCTAAGTCTTCTTATAATACCTTCACAGCTCTGGGGTGGAAATCTAGAAATTGACTGTTCACACGGTTCAGATTCTGCAGAGTAGAAGTGCAAGCAACTAAGAACTCACTTTTTTTTTAAAAACAGAATAAAGATGCTAAGTAAAGATGCTCTCCGAAGAATAGCATTATCGTTGACAAGATAATATTGATCCATGATGAGCCATCACAGCTGAGATAAAGCATGCTGTCTCTAGTTCTGAAACAATAGAGAAGTCTTGCTCATGCTGTGATTATAAGAAGTCACTGCAAGTTGAGCAAAGCAAAAGGAAAAAAGAACCCATAACATTCCAAGCTGACAGCAATATATAGTAATGGCCATGAAGAGACATGAAGGACAGACAATGCACCATGTCAATCAGCTTGATGAGGGGAATGATTACTGCAGATTTACAGCTTCTGTCTTTCTTGTCTTTTGATATTTTTTTCCTTTAGTAGGAATCGTGACAAATTAGACCGTGTCCTTGCTTTTTTCTTCTTTTTTTTTTTATGGAATGCTGCTATCAACCAGGGTCACTACTCAGAAAAAAAGACAGTAATGAATTATATGCACAGTATTTTCCAACTGTAAACAGAGACAGGGTCGTTAACACGGACTTTGTCCTGGTAGTCACTGACCCAGCCTGAACAGTCTTTCTGCACGGCTTTTGGCTCTTTCCACGAGCAACATGCAAATGTAACTTTCTGTGGAAGTCCAATATGCTTAACATTTTCAAGGATGTTTTACTTTAATGGCATCCCCGAGACATGGGAAAACAGGTTTTTCTAATTCATTACACGGTCCCAGGGGGTGACACACTGAATGGATGAAGCACTGCATACCCCCAGTGAGAGAAAAGAAGAGGTGTGAGGACTGTTTGAAGTGGGAACGTTACTACTGAGCAAGTTCCACAGAAATTCACTGTATTCCCAAAGACCAATGAAGCAATTAGTCACCGCTCATTAATGACTATATGTCGCACATAGCAGGCTCCAGCTGTCACTATATTACTGATCCAATCTTTATTTGATATTAGAGGGTCAATGAAAATTTACATTAAAGTACTATGCTAATGGCACAATGATATGAATGAATGTGTGAATGATGTGAATAAATAGTCTAGTTTTTTGTTACACTGAATAAAATTATTTAGGGATATCTCAGGATAAGTAGGGGATAATAGTAAGTGAGCAATAATATTTGTAAGTGAAAATAACAGAAGGAACTCGACCTCTGAAGTGCCACATTAAAAAAAACCAAACAACTCATCTACAAAAACTACTTAATCCTAATTAAGCTACTTATTTTATTCGTTTTTTTAAATGTGTGAAAAATAGAAATCCATTACAAGACCCAATTCTCCATCACAGCCAAGTCCATTAAGGATAAATATAGATGCTACATTTAAACTGGACTTCTAATGGCACCACATTTTTTGAAGAACTGAGACATAAATTTAACCCAAACTGTTCCGAATCCTGAAGATCTGGAAACTGAAATCTCAGCACGTGAAAGGAGTTCATATTCACGCGGTTAATGCACATTTTTGATTTACACGCTGTAATTGCTTAATGCAAACATGCAACTCCTGCCAGGTGAAAGCACTCCAATACAAATATAGCTGATATAACGTATGTGTTACATGTACAACAGCCAGAGGAAGGTTTTTCCACTGTGTTTGAGAGTAAAGATATGAAAACATTTTGGGAAAAAGAGTTACATGTAAGAAAATGATTTCAAAATAAAATCCTCTTGAGTCAAATGCATTTCTTCTCCATCCATCCATCCAGAATAGTGATGTTTAAAATCAGAAAAAAAAAACGACTAGAACCATAAACTGTTTAAGTCAATTCAATAAACATTTTCAACATAATATTTTATTGTTATACACTGAGGGGGTAGATACTGTCTACTGTCCATAAAGCTATCGTCTAAGTACATTTGGGGGTTTTTTGCACCAAATTTTGCAACTTCCCCTCTAAGTCCTGCAGAGCTTTATTGCTTTTCCATTTCCTGTTTGACAATACATCTCACAGGACAGTGTTTGTTAAATATGACAGTTCATGGTCTCATTAACCGAATCACCCTTAAAGTATGTAGTTTTCATTTTTGCTCAATCTCCTGGGTCCTCAAAGTACTTTCCTCAGTGGTTCTTTGCAAACAGAGCAGGCAGCAGGACATATGAGCAGCTCTCCAGTGATCTACCCCTGGAGCTCTCAGGTGATCTGCCTACAGTATGTGGATCCACTTACCAACTGAGCAGCTGCAGTAGGAGGTTTGAGCCCTCTTAAAAGTCCACGTCAGGCTATGGTTACAAACTGCAAAGTTGGTGGAGAGGACGGATGGCTCAGGGCCAGGGGGTGCTCGAGGCCTCCTGCTGCAAGTTCAAAGAGAGGTCTTCAACAGCTGTGGAGGTTCAGAGGGCTGTTTAAGTGAGCAGAGTGGAGAGTAAGGTCGCATGGCAACTTAATATAACCTCAAAAAGTAAGTTAATGTGTTTGTCTTAATTTCCAGTTTTTCCAAAGAAAGATACACTTCTTCAGTTTCATTACAGAAGGAATTCAGCCAATTAGGTCTCTTTTCATGCTCTCCTAGGGCACAATTAATTTACTAGGCTACACTTTATGATGTCCAATTGGTTGCAAATATTGTATGCCACAGCTCTAAAACATACAGTAATGGCTCAATGCCATCACCACAACCAAGGTTAACAAAGAGTGTTACTTCAGGATGAAAGACAGTTGTGTACGGCTTACTGGCTTCTGCAAGACATTTTGAATCATAAATGGAGGAAGTTTCTTCACAGCGTCTCCAAAAGAAAAAAAAAAACATTCTCCATTTCAACTGAATTTGACATAACTCTGAGGATTTGGACTGGCATTTAAAATTGATGCTGTCCAAACAAGTTTATGTTGGAACTGAGAATCCCCTTTACATGAATGCAGCTTTGCTGAATTCAAGGTTAGTTTAGCAGAGACATGAACAGACTGTAAATATAGTCCTGTTTGTAGACCAGCCAAAATATGCAGCTCTCGCCTCTTTTTTTGGCAACGTTTGGCAAAAAACAGCCCCTTGCTTAACTTGCTGCAACAACACATTTTATATCCTATATGGGGCTGTTTCACTCTTTAATCTACTTATTCTGCTTATCTGATCTGAAAAGACCCACAATTTTAAAAGCCTGAAAACAGAGCCCAGAGAAGGCACAAGAGTATACCTCCTCCTCAGACCACTTACATGTGCTTGAAGGATTTTTATGGATTTTTAAGAGTAAGTTTTTTGGGGTTTTTTTGCTTTTAAAAAAAAAAACAGGCTGCCTACCACAGCTTTGGGTGTCACAAATACTAGCCCTGTTTTGACACATTTCTATATATTAGTTATTGTGGCATTACCATAACACCCACTTGCCAGTCTTTTCAAAATTTAGCTGCATCAATACTATTTTACATGTGCCATCCTCGGACATAAGTCAAACAAGTTAAGCCTATAGTGGGTAAAATTAGATTTGCTGTTGAATGACTGGTATGTGCTGTGCTGTAGCAGCCAAGCAACGAAGGCCAAACATATTTTAGACACTATGCATCTGTCTGTCCATCCATTTTCTTAACTGCTCATCCAGTTTTGCAGGAGATGTTATCTAGCAGAATGTTTTTGTTGTTCTGGGCTGAAAAGGCTGCCAGAGAATGTAATAAAGATTGGTTTGAAGCATTTTTTACCTGAAAGACACAGATACAAACAAAAGCAAGAGTCTTTATTTTTTGGGCAGATGACCAGTTGCAAATAAAATGAATAAAGAGGCATAACAAGAATTAGTAATGAAGATGTTTTCATGAAGAGTAGGACAGTCTGTGTGGGATTAAAAAATAGTTTTCTTCCATTTTGCCATCAGTTATACAGTACCAGTCAAAAGTTTGGAGACATAATGTATAATGCAATATACAAAAGTTAAAAAAACAAAACAAAGTTTGTGTTTTAAAATAGATTTTTAAGCCAACACTACGAGGTATGACCACCTCTGGACGTGATACAAGCATGTCACCTGACTGCACAAGTGTCCTGATCTGTTGTTGAGGAATTGCTTTCCATTCCTGGGTGAGTGCAGCCTGCCGCTGTGCAATGGTAATTGGCTGTGGCTGCCTCTGATGAACGCATCGACCCACCATGTCCTATGATGTTCAATAGGAGACTTATCAGGATACGCACAGGACTAAGTGGCTGGATATGCCCCTGATCCAGAAAGACCTGTGCTACTCTGGTACAAGTACAGGTTTGAGCTCCTCATCTTTGTCCCTGTAATTGCAACCAGAGTGCATGGTGACATACCTAACAGTATAACTGTACACTGTAATAACTTACTGAACTTCACCTCTCACCGCACCCCTAAAAATAAATACTCTTTAAGTTTTAGGGGTCACGTTCTTTATTGTATTTCCTGAGCTTTGATCGGTGAACGATCCAAAAGTAGATCCTTAGATAAAGTAGAATTGGAGTACATGTGTAGCTGACTTTTCAATCACCCTGCCTATTCTTGTCTCCTCTAGTTAGAATGTTCCAGTAACATTATACTGGATAAATATTTGTCCGACATAACTGCAGGCTCATTCAGTTAATCCTGTGGCTTCAGCTCGGGCACAATGGACCCTTATCCCAACCAAGTAACTCTACACTCACCTCTCTGGTCATTATTGATGGCCTAGTAAGTGTTACTGTTACAAAGCAATTACTCTGCCATTAATGTTAGATGAGCTGCTCTACAAGTACAGCTCGATGCTTATCAGTTTTCCTCTGTTGCTTGCCTCTTTACTTTCACTAAACTGTACACCTTTTACCACACATGGTTTCAGTCTTTAATAAGTGGGAGGTGAGAATGACAGCTGGCAGTCTTAGCCCTATATCAAGGGAAATTTCTCTAAGTTCAAGAGGCAAAAAAGTCAAGAGGTGAGCAACGTGGCCCCACTGTGACTTTAGGAAATCTGGTGACCCAGTAAAATGATATCACACCACCAAAGAGGAAAAATAGGCAGGGGGAAAACAAGAAGTGCAGAGAGGTGTAGGGATCGAATAAGTTGTACTGCCACCTCCACATGTGGTTTTACCAGTGCGCAGAAACAGTGCATCTCCAGGTCACTGAAAGGTAGAACATGCACAAGTGCGTGTGTGTGCGTGTGCACACACACACACACACACACGCCTCCCCCAGATGTGTGTCATGTGAGTTGTGCCAGACAGGTAGCTTGTTTATGCAGAGGAGGGAGAGGACAGACGGTTCACACATCAGGTCAGCACCTTTCACATATCAATCAACAGCATCTGCCGAGAGATCAGTTAACACAACTTCAGTAACAGTTATCACTCATGAAGAAACTGAAACTGAGGATGCGCTTTCATCACTTTGTTAATTTGCAAGGATTTTTTGGTGCCAGTAGTCACCTTTTCCAGCATCACTCTAAAGTATGTTGTTTAGGTTAGGTCCATGCATTATATTTCATCAACAACAAAAAGAAGGTGCTAACTTTTTTAGGCAAAACATTTTCTGTGTGGAGTCTGTAATTTAAAGAGTTTGCCTCTGTCCAACTGATCCAACTCTCATGGCTGATGAGTGTCACTGGGCTGATTTCCAGAGTAGATCATACACAAACTCAAACTTTTTTTTTGTCATTACATTACAGCTGAGTAATATTCAGAGAAGCTCTCATTATTTCACTGTCAAATATCTCAGAGTACCTTTGATGAAGTTACACTGTGGGGAACACATTTCTTATATCCAATAAATAAAATCATGCACAACTAAAAGGGGTGAAAAAATAATTTTCATCTTTCATAAAGAAAATTTTGACTGCAATTGTAGAAAAAATGTATTTGCAAACAATCTGAACAAGCAGAATTCACAGTGAATGTAATGTTTATAATCTAAAAAGTCCAAATTAATCTTCTTAAAAACCACAACAGGTTGCATATTTGTGTGGGCAACTGCTGTGGTTTTCATAATTTAAAAAAAATTAAGGAAACATAAATGGCATCATTTCATCGTGCTTCCTATTTATTTATTTATTTATTTTCATAATTTGAGGTTTTGCTTTGTAGCCTATATGAGATTATCATAGCCAGCTGTGGTTTGGTCGGTTCATTGTAGTTGGAAAATAAGTGCAGCTGCCACCATGCAGTCTCCAATCAATGAGGTTGTTTGTGTGGGATTTCATTGAAAGTAACCAGTCATAAAATGGCCGGTTCATCTACTGCTTTCCACCCACAAACTATATAAAGTCTGGCTGACTCATGCAGGCTAAATGCAACTTTGAGAGCATGTTTGCCATCCGCCACTCGCCAGGCAGAATCTCGTGTCTGTAGTGGCTGCTTTGCGCACTTGTCTTTGAATTTTATGTCAGAGTGACCAGAAAAGAGGCTGGAAATGATGCCCATTTCCCCTGGGATGATGATGTCCTCAGTGATTTGACTCTCCTTGATGCTGAGAGAAGAACAAACCTAATTAAGACTGTTATTTATAAATTACACAAAGAGTAAGGATTGCTATCTTTTGAAATTATTCACAAAACATCTACTGTTATCAAACCAAAGTTGATTTTAGATGATGTAAAGGGTGAAATCATTAAACATTAAAACTGCATTGGTTTACCGGGATCAGTAAAAAACTTTAAAATTGCTGCTGATAAGAAATAACCTGAAAAGCTGCATTTCTTGATGGAGAGTGGAAACCCATGAGAATTGACCATGTATGGGCGTCCATCCTAAAAATAAGAAGTCCAGTGGGAGAAAAGAAACTCCAAATCCAACTATGATGTCCCTTTCCACAGAATAATGGAGGAAAAATCAGTCTGAAAGCCCTGCTGCAACACAGACATGCAAACACAGTAAGTTATGTGTAATTATGGATTTTAAAGGATTTCTAGATAGTGCCACAAAGGGATATGCTGAAGCTGTGGCTGCACCTTGTCAACAATTGCATGACCATTCTGGCCACCATAACCTCAAATAGAAACCCTGCAAAGAAACCCTGCACCATAAAACATTTCCTAATGAAGAAAATGTTGTTCCAGGAATTTTTTTTTTTTTTTCAAAATCTGGCTGCGGAGTAGAGGTAAAGCCATTAGCTAAAGTTATTTTGTTTGCCTGGTATGAGTGCATGCAGAGGCAGGGAACATAATGTTAAAAAACAAGCACAAGCAAGATTCAAACTTTCTTTTAATTCAAATTATTTTTTATTTTTTTTGAAAAACACCCATGTGATCCACCACACTCTCTCTTCCTCTGTCTCTCTCTCTCTCTCTTTATCACACAGACACACATAGCCGCTCACACGTTACCTATTTGTCTGTAGGTGGTGGTCATAAAATCGTACATCAGCGGCTTTGCAGAGGAGCACGTCCTTAAGAATATGATAAAGAGGAAGCAGGCATTTCCTCCTCAAGAGGGATGTTTTCCGCTGCACGTCCTGTCTGATTAGTGAGACCAGAGACTCTTCCCCTCAACTGCACTGCTAAACAATTCTTTTCTACATATTTAAATGAAAAGAGGTTTCATGTTATAGCATGCTGTAAAAATCGTCTCCAGACATGAAATTCTCTGTTACACGTAAATCTGTCCTAGCTTGCCCCTCTGTCATGAAAGAGGGCAAGTTTGTATTAACCCGCTGCAGCCTGCGCAGCCAGTTTGTCATGTGCTTCTTTATAAGGTGACTGGCTTTGGTGTTTAGACGTAAAACCTGAGATCCGTCAGCAAATCTTTGGTTTGGCACCCATAAATGGGTTAATTTACTTAGTATTTCTGAACAATAAAACTTTGAAATTTTTCAGCCACACAGCACATCAGCATTGTCTAAAATTGCTGCAACATGAATCATGGACTTGACTGCAAAGAGAGACTTTGAGGAGGTGCTGTTCAGCTGTGGGAAATTTCCTCGTCTCATTTAGAGTCCGTCTAGGGACTGTAGTGGCGGGGATGCATTATTTGAGTGTCCAGCTAAAGTAGAGGGAGAGTGGCTAGCTGAAGTTTATGGAGATTTATTGCTCCTTCCCCAGACCTTAATTGCCCCCTCCTCTGTGGGTACTCCAGGGAGGCCTGTGGTGAGCAGTGACCAGCACCAGGGTTCTTGCAGGTGGGCCCACCAAAGTGCTGTTCTCTAAAACTTGTTACGGAGACAAATAGTGTCATAGAGCGCTCCAAAACCAGACGACAAACAAAAGGCAAGGAAGAGAATGGCAGAGAAATGGACGGTTTGTTACTGACAGGGCTCAGGACTTCAACTTGGCCCTCAGAGACGGAAGAAAAATAGCCTTTGATTTACTTTACTGGTACCAATTAAATATCAATCATTGTGGAGTACTGTTATAAAATAGTGACAGAAAGAAACATCTGAACTTAATCTCAGGATATAAATTTTGTGACGACTACACCAAAGCCAAGAATTTATCATTTCTTTTCTTTTTTTTAAATCCACCTTTATTTATTCAGTTAAAAGATGGTTGGTGACGAGGTGAGAATAAAAGCACTGCTATTTGCAGAGAACATTAAACATGCTTATTCATTTATATCAAAAATGCAAAAATGCATTTAAACTCTGATCGGCAACATCTGCAAAACATCTTAATGTGAGATCATTAAGATGATATTAAGCCATATTGGTTGTTGTTATTATTTCAAAACATAATTTATTGTAATTGCATAATATTATGCTCTCTATCTGAGGGAGATTGTTGAAGAGTTGCATTTTAGGTCAAGTTTTTTAATGAGTTGCTCTAAGCACGGCTTTTCCACCATGGTAACTGCATCAGTATTTTCCATCCACTGTTTGCTCTTCCTGTCATAAGGAGGACAACTAGCAAGTGCAGCTAGTGATGCTTGGTTGAGTCATTTGTTTACATTTGGATCACACACCAGCAGCTGCTAGTATCGCTTCCTCCGCATGCCTGGTTGTACTCGATGGTGTTTTTACCTCGTGTGGTGAAGCAAGTTTGTCGTTTCCACCTTTAACCCTCTGAACCTCATAGCAGCAGTGGCCACCTTACGGCCCATAACGGCCACAGCGGCTGTTTGTGTATAAAAACGTTTTTGTACAGTATGCACTATATTTTAAACTATTTTAATTTAATTACCTCAACACATCAATAAATCAGGACTAAAAAAAAAACATAAGTGGCAATTAAATATTTTCTGATAATTTACATTTTTACCCTGGAGTCACCTCAGATGTTCTGGCTGTGTGTAGGCTGTGAGATCACTGTTTACCTCATAATGCTGGGTATGGAGCATCCACAGCTGTTTACTCTGGAGGAGGCTGTTAAATTTTGAAAGAAGTCAAACACGGGTTAACAAGTCAGCACTTCTGCTTTTGCCGCTGTTAGCTCCTGTTAGCCATCGTTTCTGAAAAAAACCTAACATTAGCAGATGGGAGGGTCGTATGTATGTAATTGTGATAATATCAGGACTAAATAAGCATCTTTATGCATGTTTTCATGTCTGGGCTTCAGCTCAGGAGATGAGGCATGAAGAGGATGATGCGGAGATGAGGAGGAGGAGAAAGGGATAATGAGTCTTAAATGGTCATATGTAGTTTAAAAGGGCTACTTGTGATCTTTAAATTAAAACTAATGTATAATTGACATGTTACAGTAGTTTTTAGCTATATTTACATGTTTACTGTAGCATGTTCATCAGATTTCCCCTTTTGTTCAGAATTCTCAGGAATCTGGAACATTCTAACAGAATTCTGTTGGGATATAGAGGGTTCATGGGAACAGTTGTCTTGCATATTTTGCAAAGTACTGTGCCTTGTTTTGAGGTTGTCTAAGTAGCTCCTGTTCAAGTACTAAATCTTCATCCAAGGCTGACACCTTCAGACATGCCTGGGCTTGCCTCACTAGGGAAGGTAAATGCATGGCGCTGCTATAGCATCGGTATTGCAGATATATATCACAACCCTACTCTTAGATTTATCTTGCAGCCAGGACGGGTTTGTAATGGTTCTTTATTTATCTCATTTAAAATTCTCACCTCTTAATAAGTTTCATAGCACCTTTTTTCATTTTTAAAGAACTAGTAGAGGTGGCGGTTTGTGTAAGGTGAAAGGACTCTTGGAAATGACGGGCTCATATTTATTGCAGGAGAACATGTCTTGAGTTACTGGCTCTATGATGAGCTTCCAAGTGAGATGGCAGAAAGGGAGTAAGTGCACTAATGACTGTGAACAGTCTGGCCTCTTAAACCATGAATATTGGATGCTTATATAGCACAGTTATACCACACCGCCTACCTTGCTCATGACCCCGCTCTTCACTAAGCTGAGATCACCTACAGAACACAGCAAATGCGCAAATACACTGTCATGCAGAAGGTGTGAAGGGGAAGGAATGGCGGAACTAGTGACTGTAATTGGTTGAGATCAACAGGCAGAGTTATAACATTGAGGAAAAGAAATGATAGAGAAAAACCTTTCATTTTCAAAGATGAGGACAATAAACCAAGAAAAAAATAATAAGATGCACATTCACTAATATTTATCATTTAAAAAAAAAAAAACAGCCATGCTTATCGCCCACCACCTGCTTCCCCAGCAAAGCTACAGCCCTGCAAAAATAAAAATGTATGTGTTGCAAAATTCAGAGGAGTGGTCATTAGAAGATTAATCTGTGCCATTTTGTTTTTGTGGGAAAGAAAAACAAAAGAAAAACACTCAGATCATGGGCTAGATTTTAATAAATACATGAAGCAGGTCCATTGGGCCATCTGGTTACTTTTTTCCATCTGCTCTGAGCTGGAGACTGTAGTGATCCTGCTCAATTATTCTGTAGCTATCTCAGATCATCATTTCAGGTCCATTTTGTCAGTGACTCAACAGCTGCAGGAAAGAATTGTTTATTGTATCGAACACAAAAGAAAGACCCTGCTGAGAAAATTACCTTAACTGCAGATACAGATTTAGTTTGCCAGTAAGAACCAGAAATGCACCAAATTCAGTTCCCATTTTTAGATGGAATTCTTTCAAGTTTACAAGACAAATCACGCAGTTACATCGAATGCCCACCCGTCTTTAGGAAGGACCACCTTAGTTAAAAGAACAGCTAACAAAAAAATAACCAAAGGTTGTGACCGCTCTTCAGTGTGATATTGATTTTACTCTGGCCAGCGCTTTTTCCACTTTTCACCTTCAATGTGTTACATCATATTTTCTGGACTGTACAGAGGAAGACTACATCCCTCACCACACTGTGGTTACTTCTAGGCTGCTCTGTCAGTGAGGGGATTTCAAACTACTTCTTCTGCTTGAGTTTTAAATGAGTAGAAGTTGAATATTGTCTGCATTTCTTCTGCACTGGCACTGTTTGTCTTTAAAGCCTTAAATGTTCTCGCAACTGCATATTGAAGTAGATATGCCACATCCAAAAGGGTCAAAAGGGTGTCATGCTGTTGCTGTTGTTGCGCCAAGACTTTGGAGTGATCTCTCAGAAATGCATCAGCTGTGGCTGTCTTTAAATCTAAGCTGAAGCTTTACCCTTTTTGTCGAGCTTTTGGAAGCGGCGGATTTCTGAAGCTGTGGTTGGAGGACAGGCTGTTATTTTATGTGTTATTTTATGTAATTAGTGTGAATGAGTGTAGCATGTTTTTTTATAAACCCCGTTATTTGTATTTATTCTTATATTTATTGTAAAGCACTTTGATTTTAACTGTGCTATATAAATTGAAATATAAAAATATTTAAGTATAAAATGTGCTTACTTTTTAACTAACTGCAATCAGACAATATTTACAATATGTTCCACTTTTTATTAGGAACATGAACTGATCAGGAAAGGTCTGCAAAACTGAAACATTACTATTTACTTTTTAGTCTATATCAACAAATAATGCTGTTTTCTTTTAATTCTGGCCACAATCCTTCTCTCCTCTTACCCAATGAGATCAGTGTTTCATAGTAAAATTATTATATAACCCAAACCTCTGTATTTCTCTTACTTTCCCCAGTTTGTTCATAGCCTCATCCATGGGTTTCCCTAAAGCCAAGTTTCCTGACTAAGTTGTTTAACTCTAATCAAACCTTAATCACCACAATATCTGACCTGCTGCTTTGATTTGTAACCATATTAAGAGGTTCTTTTCAACAGGTCACATTGGCAGACATGTAAATGGAATCTGTGTGTCACAGTTCCTATTCAAATGCACACCACATACTAAAAGGTTCCCTACAAGATCATTTTAATATATGAAAAATAGGCAAAAACTCAAGTGTTGCCTAGCGCCCCTAATTATCTAGTCCTCTACACACAAATCCACAGCAGATCTGCTGAGTAAGAATAGCAGCAGCCCATATTCTGCTCCTGTTCTCATTATGCCATAGTCCTTGTGGCAAAGAACCCCCCTGCCTTCCCCCCATTCCTCCTTCTAATGAGGAACAGAGGCGGGAATATCAAGACCTCAATCAGCCTCAAGTCCACTTCACATATGTTTTGATGGATCTCTGCTTACGGGCCGAGCCCTCCCCGCTCAAAGGATCACACCACCGAGCCTTATCAGCATTCCTCAGAGAGCACAGTCAACAAAACCACATGGGTTAACACTGACAGGCAACATCTCAGTTTTTGAGAGCTGGACTGCATCATGTAATTTGCCAGGAAGCTTAGTGAAGGCCGGGGTGCTATATCAGAGGTAAAAGAAAATGCTTTCTCACTGCCACATCTCTTCTCTCTCCTGATAAATAGAGTCCTGTATTATGCAACCTGTGGGAGTGTAGTGATGGCAGGACACATACAAGATATCAGCTTGACATTAAAAAAAGTAAATAAATAAATTCATCTTTTAACCCATTTATGATGTGGCAATGTTACAATAAAGATTTGCATTGTTTAATTTATGAATATGATTAAAGTTACGCAACATTTTAAAAGTTTGAAACCGAAAATGAAAAGTGTTCTCCCAGGTTATCTTTTGTTGACACAACAAGCCAACCCAAAATATACTGATTTTTTTCCCCCTGTATTAATACTTTAACCACCAGAGGTCTTTACCACTTGAACAATATAGATGCATGCAGCCATCGTGATATCACCCATTGGTTTGTGAATACCATCTGTTGTTTGTGAAGCCCAAAGTGACAGCTTTGATATGACAAGAGTGAGTAGGGTGCGAGGTTATCTAGTGCTCGCAAGTTTGATTACCAAGACATCTACAGCTCATCCCAAGCACACACAGATACCTGCTGATTAGTCCAAAACTGGAGAATAGCGTTCTAGGATGGACTATTAGTAAAATTAACTGGAGAGCAAGGCTCATATTTACCAGATAATTACCAGATACCAGATTACAAATGTTACAGAAGGCACCAACATCACAGATGCAGGGTTCTTGCCAGAAAACAGGCCGGCGCTATTGGAGGGATGGGGTGGTCCGGTCCCCCTCGGTACAGAGTCGACCGCTTGCTAGTGCTAATGGCCGCGCCCGATTGCAAACTGTGGTGATAGCAATCCGTTCTGATAGCTAACAGCTGAAATTCTCAGCCCAGCGAAACAGTATGTGGTCAAAAGGTTGAGTTTTTTTTTGTTTTTTTGAATTAGCAGAGGTGAGGTTTACAAGATAACTGCTGATTACACTCACCTGTGCTGGCATCCACCTGATATTCAAATAATCTTAAAAAATAAATAGAGGACTTATTTAAAAAATATATACTAATCCCTGACACAGCTGTGTTATGTTCTTGTTGCAGAGTTAGCCAAGGTAAAGATATGATACAATTTCTGAAATGTCAGATGCATTGTCTAGAGGTCAGTTAATAACAAAGCATGAATGTGGCCATAATAAACTGCTTGCACAGAAAATCCAAGAGTCTTTTTTTTTTCCTCCTTTTTTTTCTGAAGAACAGGCTCCTGATATTGCGTGTCGGCTTTGTGCAGCTGTGCTCGTGTCTGTATACTCGTGACTGTTTCTGCTATCCAGCGCTTATCCTAGATGGTGACTCAGGGAAAATCAACTTAATGATGATTTGCTGTCTGTGATGCAAACGGCATGAATTAAGCCATAGAAAATATGTATGTGCAAGGCTTGTGCAGTAGCAATGCAATTATTTTCTGGCATAGCCATGATCCTTAATTTTTAGGGAATAACACAAAGTGACACAACCGATGCATTTGCGTCTGCTGCGTTGGTTTGTCACCAAGAAAAACCTGAAATGTTATCTGAACTGACTGCGTGTGCCCTTGTTTCATCTTTTTATGTCGCAACCTGAACGAAATCTGCGATTTATTAATTTCAGCAGCAATCTAATGGAGAGCTAATAAATAGAAGAAGATGGCTATTAAGGAAATGACTGAGGCAGCATTGGTAGGATGACAGGAACACACTGCTGCTTGGCATCTTCCTGGAGAATTCTCTTTCTCATGAAGCACATTCATTTCCCTGCACTGTGAAAGAACAGTAACTTTAAGAGCTCTCGGAGGTGTTATTCACACAAGTACATTCTGTCGCTAAATGACCTTTACACCTTTCCTGAGTAGAAATAAGACAAGTTGAGATGTAAGAGAACCATTCACCCATCTACTTGGAAAAATGCTCCGTTTAAGTTTAGCTGCATAAAAGCACGCAATGGCTTAAAAACTCTCAGAGGTGCATTTTCTTTAATTGCCCATACATGTACATATGCATAAACACTATACACTTTATTTGGTTCTAGTCTAGTAGTAGCAGGCACCATTTGAGAAAACAGGATGTTAGCCAGCTGAGTGGTTTCTTTCTTTTGTCTGCACTGCACTTTAACCCATAGACGGAAATAGAGCTATGGAAAGTGTGACTTGTGCCACAGAAAAACAAAATGTTCAGAGCAAGTAAAAATAGCGGGAAAAAACCACGCTGAAGGTCTGTTTGGTGTAACCAGCAAAGAACTTTACTATGAGCAACCGTTTAAAAATTCAAAACTGAAATATCTGAGCCAAGTGGCGAAGAAAAAAGAAAATTTTGGGCGCATTTCAGCTCTAGTCGCACAGACAAAATTTTAGCCGGTCCTGCTGGATTTCCACAAAAGCAGGAGAACTGAAGTGAAACCGCTGCCTCTAGCACCCTGCATGACTGCATGCTGTTGTGCAACAGTCACACACTCTATTTACTTGCATTTCCTCTGCCAGCTTGTTGTTTTACACTTTCAACATCCTGCGTGCCGGGTGCCACAAGAGGCTGACACTGCTGTTTAACTACTGCTTAATTTACAGTGTAAACCTCCTGCTTATTATAACAAAACCTGAACAGAGGAAGTAAAACATGCTTAAAAACAGTTTTATTAATAGTGACTTTTTTTGCTGCTCTGTGTGATTATTCAGTGTAAGAGCAATGCAACGGCACTTTGATGGCTAAGACGCAAACATGCACACAAGCGTGGATAATACAGATGAGTGCATAATGGAGAGTGAGGGTAGAGATAAAGGTCGAAGTCTCCAGTAAACAGATGGTTGTTTAGCCACAAACAAATCATTGTGGCTAAAACAATGAAAGATGCTACCTTCGGTGACACGTGTTCTTTTAGGTTGCCCTATATTTTCTTACATAAACACTTTAACTTAGCATCTTTTATTATCTATCATTCATAATCTATACTTCAATTACAGTCTAATTTTTTTCTGGTGTCTGGCTGTGTTTGCACAGAAACCACATTAAGATTTTTTTTTTATCTCAAAATAGTATATGTCAATATATGTGACATGAGGGAGTGGTGAAAGCATTCTGTTCTATCACGTTCCACAGAGGATCTTGCTTCTGGGTCTGCGGTTGATTGTATGTGGGAGTGTGTTTTAGGGGTGGAAGTGTGGCTTGTTAACTAGGTGGTGCTAGTAGGGGGTTTTTTTTTGTTTTTTGTTTTTTTTTTTTTGGTGAATAGAGCACAACTACGTTGTGGTTATGGTGTATATTTGCTGTTTATTTTGTTCTGCTTGATTTAATGGACCAGAGTGGCAAAGGGCACAAGGCTAAGAGGTCAAACAGGCAAGACTCTAAATAACAATATGCATTACAATGTACAAAGAAACACTGTGCATCAAGCTACTTGAATATTTGGTGGACTGTAGTGTTCACAGTAATGGCCAGAAGTAAACTGGAACTTTTAATGATTTCACTGAATTGTTCTTTTTTTTTTTTTTTGGTGGAATGATTGTACAGCATATGTCTTTAATGACTTAAAAAACAAACAAAAAAAAGAACTGGGTACGCAAGTTTGGATTTATTTGGGATTTTCTGTAATCCACACAGGGTCAAAGGTATACATAAAGGATAAAATATATACTTTTAATAAATGATGCTGAGGGTTCTACAGTATCTTTTAAGCTGCCAAGGCCTATTAACTTTTCAATAGTGATCAGAATTCCTAAACAACTGCAGATTCCAAGATCATCAATTCAAACTATTGTCCAGGTTATTTGGATGTGTCACCACTTTGCCAAGGTCCAAAAGGAAACCCAAACGGTCACCCTCAGATGAAAGAAGATTGGTTAGGATGTTCAAGACCAATCCAGGAACCACCAAGGCTCAAGCCTGACATGAACTGGAAACTGCTGACCAGCATCACTGTCCATAGTGAAGCCAGTGTTACGTCGCCATGGACTGAGAGGGTGCCGACCAAGAAAGAAGCCCCTGCTCCAAAATCAACACTTTCAAGCTTTACTGTAATTTGCATCTGCTCACATGAGCAAGTCAAATGTGTTCTGGAAAAAAGTTTTACAGTCAGACAAAACAAAGATTGAGCTATTTGGCCACAGAGACAGGGGGTATGATTGGAGGACTAAAGGTGAGCCTTTCAGACCTAAGAACACTGTTATCAACTGTCAGGCATAGTGGTGGTAGCGTCATACTCTGGGGCTACCATTTGCTACCATTGCTGGTAAAGCATGGAATAATGAAGAAGCACTACCTCCAAATTCTTTAATTTCACCTCAAATCAACAGCTGGACAATAAAAACTTGGTCACAGTTGGGTGTTCCAACAGGACAATGATCCCAGACACACACATCAAAACTGGTTTTGGAACTGATAAAGCAGGCTAACATTAAGCTTCTGGAATGGCCTCCAAAAGCCTCAACCTCAACCTTGTTGAAAAAGTCAGTTCAATTCAATTCAATCCACCACATGTGTGGATTACTCTTAAAAGTCGGGTTCACGCCAGGACACCAATTTAAATGAACTCCACCACTTCTGTCAAGAAGTGTGGTCAAATATCCAGCCAAAATTATGCCACAAGATTTTTGATGACTACCAAAGTGTTTGGTTGAGGTGCAACTTGCTCAGGAACATTTACCCAAATATTAGTGGGGGTGTACATATATACTGTATTTGATCCTTTATGCATGTTTGCGCCAGTAAGAATTAGCGAAAATCCAAAATAAATTCAAATGTGTGTACTCACTTCTTAGTGTTACGTCCCCATCAGAGGTCTAGGGACGAGGGGAGTAACATAAGGCTGGATGGAAGAACAAGAGGAGACTTTTTTAGGTGATTTAGAGCTTTATTGCCAGGTGACACTAGGGAAGCATGAATATAACTTCAGGGAGAGCCAAGGCCAACATAACAAACAGAACAACCCTAAACTAGGAAATGAAAACCCCATCAACTACCTAACTAAGCAAAACAGAAAGCATACAAACCTACACCTCAGCTCCCTGACAAGCATCAAAAAACAGGAGAAAAGGGCAGGTCGTCAAACAAAATGGCAGCTCTCCCCTACTGGCTTCCACAGGGCACTAAAGCAAGCAAAGATCACAGTAAGATTAACAACACAAGGCAGCAATTAACCAAAATCATAATATAAACAGACAGGTACAAAGCAGTGTATACCCATTACCACCCCATGGCAAAAAGCCCTGAGGCACACCTGCAGCCCACTTATATAGGCCCCGCAGAGCAGCAATTGGCTGCAGGTCCCTGTCTCCAGCCAATGACAGCCTGACAACAGGAGTGAGGGCTGGGGAAGGGTGGATCCCACACAACAGGTCCTGGAAGCAGCATAACACTTATTAGGATGGCAACAAAGGAATGTAACATTAGTCATTAAAGACAAAAAAGAACAGTTCAAGAAATCATTAAAAGCCCAAAATTACCATGACATTCATGCCTGTGAGGAGTTTTTGTTAACTCCTGACCACAAGTGGAACTTTACAGGCAATAACATTGTCCAATGAACTTTTAAAATTTTAAAAATGCTAACGGGGCAAATCCTAAAAATCAACACAAAGAAGGCGAATATTTATCAAGCTAACTTTTAAATCAAAACAAATCATGAGAGGAACCTGTGGCAATTTTTTTGAAAGAACAAAATTGCTGTGTTATTTTTTGCAATAGTCCACAAAACATAAACTGCTACAATAAAATAAATTATATTTTTTATATTGTTCTTATTGCTTAAACGGGTACACAGATTTCCCTTTGTTAGGAAGAAGGGTGACCAGGCAATGTTCAAGAAGTGAGTCCAGCAGGCAGTGCGATTATGTCTTCAATATTGGCTTTTTGGAGTTTTATTTTGGAGCTACTTTTCAGCCATCTTTTCAGAGAAAAGATAGCCAGAGGCTCTTTTTCAGTATCAAAATGTTTGCTGAGTTGTCAAGAAACCACAGTGGAGTGCAATTTCATTTTTGATGTAGCATACTATTTCCAGGCATGACCATCACCGCTGGTTTGTTCTGCAAACAGGACTGCCCCATTTGTGTCTCTTGATTTCCCAAACCAGATACAGAATTTCTACGCTTGCCTAACATACAGTATTAAGATTGATACAATTTGTCTTTAATTATATTTTTAAAGAAATGTGGCACAGGAGGTAGAAAGGGTCATCTGCCAGTTGGAAGGTCAGAGGACTGATCCCCAGGTCATTCGGCCCAGGTGTCAAATTGTCTTTGGGCAAGATCCTGAGTGTCCCTGATGTATCCATTGGAATGTGATTGGGTGAGACTTGCGGTAAAAAGTGCTTTAATTTCTCAAAATGAGTAGACAAATGCTATAAAAGTACACATCCATTTGTTTGCTCTCTTTGAAGCTGACTGACTTCAGTTACCTATCGTCAGTCAACGATATCCTGCACTCTCATCAGTAGTCCCTTCAATTGCTCACCTTGAAGTTGAGAAAAGTTCATCTCCAGATCCACCCACTTTGCATCGCCAGCAGTTTGTTGTTGCTGTTGTTGCTGCTGTTGTTGTTGTTGTTCTTGGGTTTTTTTCCCCATTTTGCTCGAAGTCACCAAATGTCATTGACCCTGGTCTCCGTGTCACTGCAGATCACTTCCCGCTTGAATGCAGCTTCGGTCTGCAATAACTGATTCTTTTGGCAACTTGGTTGCAACAGAAAGAAGAAGAAAACACTGCCATGTATCACCTCTTGGTTAAAATGGCAAACTGGTAAACAAACAGATTTGTACATCAAGTTGTTACAGAGTTACATTAGCATTCATTTGGAGCCAGGATTATCTCTTCCAGCTGGTTTCTATTCCCATATTTACTGTCTTATAAATGTGTTTTTGATTTATACCAGCTCCTTTGGTAAATAGCTCTTTCTCTATGTCTCATAATTTTGTTCCTGCAAAATATTCTGCTGCTTAATATTTCTGAAAATACCTGTTTTCTCCAGCCAGAAAGGACATTATGCCATTGGTGATAGTGAATCAGCACTTTGCTAAATGTTACAGTGAACATATCCCTCATTTTGCATTTATTTTGTATGGTCTAGCTTGCAGACACAATGAAGCCAGCATGTTTTTCTTCGGATGGAGAAACACAGACGGAGCTCATATAATGTTATAGGAAGAATAATCCATCAAGGACTCCAGGTGCGTCCAAACTTTATTAAAGTGTAAGGTTGATGTTGGTGAGGGGGGAAAATATTCCTTTTTTTTTTTACTTTTTGTTTTTTTACTTTTGAAAATAAGTACTTCTTTGTCACCTACCCCCAGGAATCCATTCATCCTTTATTTGCATTTTATCGAATTTTATGCTTAAAGCCCAAATTTGTCCTCTTTAATTTTTGATAATCATATAATATTTATACTGCAAAAACAAAAAGGGGGAAAAGAGGAAAACAAACTCTGAGACCCCACCCCTGGGGTGTAGAATTATCCTGTAAACAATGAAAATACAATTTCCATGCTTTCTTTCTGATTGTCCTTCAGGCACCTTGCCAAGGCATGCTTGGCCTGCGTCCTGCATTGTCAAATGAAATGAGTGGGATGACACCAACGCTGATGTGACCATGCCGCAGGTTTTGAAAACATACAAAAACATGATAAGTCAGCCACTAAAGCACAGAAGTTTGTTGTCTAAGAGTCCCACTGAGCTTCAGCTAATGCTTGCTATGTGTGATGAAAACACAACAGGCATTGTTCAAGTGTGTAGGAGATGTGAATGAGTGCAGCTACTGTTCAAAAGGCTGAAGCATGTTGTTGTTGTCACAGTCTATGAGAGCTCTGTGCTGCAGAGTTGTTACTGTATACTGTAGACACTTTGCCCGGGAATAATACAAAATGTACAAGAACACTCAAGAAATGTTGTATAATAACTTTTTTTTAAAAATTTTTTTAAAAAAAAGCTAGTTTGGGAGTAAATTGCTTTGGATTGATGCAACTGATGTGTGCCTGATTTAGTGCAACAAAGTGATAAACCTCATACTGGGAAAAAAAATGACTATAAATATAAAAAAGTAAATACATCCAATGAAAATGATAAGTTTTATAAAATTATTAAACTTTAATTACACCATTAGCCTCCATCAGTCTCTGTCATCAACTTGCTGAACTTTGTAACCACTCCTTCATGCTAACAACTGTTTTAAGGCCACTTCAATGAAATTTTAATCAGAGCATTTAATAATGCTCATTTTCTTCTTCTTTTTTTTTTAAATCAATTTATTTATTATCATGCTGAAAGCTCCAAGTCTACTTCACTTCAATTAGCCTTACATCATTTTCAAGCTCTCTTTGATATGATGCAGAATTAATACTTAGATCAATGACAGCAAACCACCTAGTCACAGCAAACTACCCCCAGACCATCGGCTGGAGCCTTTCTGTGTCAGCTTTGCATGTTTCCTCCCACAGTCCAAAGGCATGCTCACCATTGTTAATTGGGGCTAATAAATTGGCCATGAGTGAGGCTGTCTGGAGTGTTTGGTTGTCTGTCTTTTAGTCAGATAAGTGAATAAGAAAATGCATGGTATTTGAAGATATTTGAAGGTGTCACACTGGACTCCAGCACAATGTGGTGCACAATCTAAAGCCTTAAAACACTGATTAAATATTAAAATTCACAGCTCATCATTCAGTTATGAAAATGCCATTATTGATGATTATTGATGATTCCATCCATAAGATATATTAAGCATTAGAGACGTTAGCTTTTTTTTTTTTTTTGTTTCCACATTGGCTGCTCTTGTTTGCTGTTTTCAACTTGTCATCTCATGGCAGTTGAATGCTCAGGTTTGAATCACACCTCCACCGAGGTGTTGACACAGTACGAGCGAAGTGACATATTTCAGAGAAAGGCTGATTCCTAAATTTCACATCCCATTGCCAAATCACATTGCACAATCATTATTCTGACGCCACTGACTTTGCCTGAGTAGCTAAGTACAGTTATATAACTAGTTAATCAGTTCCCTTTATTTTTAAGCCATTGGCCGCTTAGATCTCTCAGGCAGAATTTTAAAAATACTGTAAGTGAATTCCAAACTGCTACTGTATAAAAGCAATCATAAACTCCAATTATTGTGCTTTAGTATCAGCTTAATCCAAAATCTCCTACATGAATCATTCAATTTATGTTATGTCATAAATAAATCCTTGTTGAAACAAAGATGTCTTGGGTCTATTTTAACTTTATAAAGAAGATTCTAAGAAGGATCTTTATTCAGTCATTCATTCAACACAATACTTTTCTCCAGAAACACAGCTGCATTTTATAATCTCTTCAGTGTCACCTAAGGTTATACTCTGTGGTTATACCAAAAGAGAGAGAGAGAGAGAAAGACAGCAAGAGAAAGAGAAAGGAGCTCTGAAAAACTGACTTAAAAATAAGTGAAATAGTGAAATGTGTCACATAACCAGAATACTTTATAATCTGTTCAAATAACACCGCATATAAAAAGTTGTTTTCAGAGTGTATGGCTAATTTCTGAGAAGGAAGAGAGTTTCACGTGAAGGTAATAAATGGAGTTTCCTTTTTGAAATCCACTCTGTGCAAACCTGAGTGGATGATAACCCCTGATAAGGTTAAATAAACACAGTGGCCTATCCGCTGCAAGCCACAGAACTACTAAAAGCGTATGCAGGTGTGCGCTGCATGCTATACACCTAAATACGCTCAGTTTTGACTTAGCTGAGCTACCACGTTCCACCATTTGTAATTATTAATTGACTCTTTACTGCTACTTTCTGTCAATTAGCTTCTACCATATGAAGCTGTAGCATATGGATTTGAGTCCGTTTTTGTTTTAGATAAAATAGAAATAGGGGGATTTGAGACTTTGACTGTGAGAGATGGCAACCTTGTGTTTGCAATTAAAAAGTCGTTTCATGCATGCATTACTAGTTTTGGTGCCTAAACCTAACCAAACAGTGAAAATTTTAACTAAACAGCAAGTAAACAAGTCTTAAAGCAATGCTCTCAGATGGGACACATATCTAATTCTCCTGGGTTACAGTCTTGTGATTTACACCTCCTCCAACCCTCCCGCCTACTAATATGTTTCAGTCAGTTTTTCCAGTATAGCTGCACCCAGTGCTTTGAGATACCAGCGTGGACACTGAAGGGCACATTTTGCATATTTGACTCCCTGCAAATGAGAAGCATTTAGGCAGTCCAAAGATATTTCATGAACAGTTTGATTTGAACATTTTTCAAGGTATTTCACTAAAAACAAACAAACCAAAAACATTTATTTTAGGAACAGACACATTTGTAGCCATCATCCTGTGGGGACTATGAATTTCACTGAACGGTTCACAGCGGTTCATGAGACATTTTGGTCCTTACACATAAGCACCGGACATCCCAACAGGCATACATTACCAAGCAATTAAAATGGCTAAAATGAAAATGATACATTTTGGTTTATCTGTGCTTCTGAATGAAGGAGAAACATGAATTTAAAGTCATACTGCTTTCATGGTGCTGGAAATAGCTTTGGCAAGCTGGTGAGAATTACATCCAGCATGCAGTAGTGACACCAACTATGATGGCAAGCATGAAATGTGATTTCTGGCAGCTGCCAGTCTCACCTCTTCTGCACCACTGCCTCTCATAAACTATCACACCTTGTTGAGAACTGCTCCAGTCTTGCAAAGAGAAAGTTAGAAAGAGGAAGGGAGGGAGGGAGGAGGTGGAAGGGAAGGAGGGGAGGACGGGCAGAGGCTTTCTTGCAAAGCCTGGAGCTGTAACTGTGAGAAAAGACTGTTACACTATCTTCACAGAACTCCCTAGACCGAGGAGGGATTCTATCTCTCAGTCCTCTGGGACTAGAAAAGGCAATAGAAGGTTATTTCCTGAGAAGTGAAGCAAAGCTGAAATGAGTAGGGAGAAGAGAGGGAAGAAAGAGGTGGGCGAGGAGACTCTGTGTATTTGCAGGATCCGGGACGGCAAATGAACACGAGTAAAGGAACAACTCAAAGTGACAAAAATACAAAGCAACAACAAAACATAAACAAAGCCCATTGTGGTAACCCTCTGTCCCACCTTTTCACACTCCAATTTCCACAACAAAAACATCCACACTGCATCTGAGGCACTGCTAGGTCACAGTCTGAGATACACTGAGTAAGCCTCGGTGAAAGAAATACAGTACATGAAACATTTTTTTGAGACTTTAATGCCTTTCCACCTTCACACAAAGCTTTTTTTTTTCTTTCTCATAGTTAAAGCCACACAGAACAAACATCTATCAAAGGGGAGTTGGGAGGCAGAGGCATAACGGGAGAGTGCAAAGAGAGAAAAAAGCCTTCAAAGAGACCAAAATGCAGGGACCCGTCTTTGGAGCTGGGTTTTCCTTCTGTCCCCCAGTTATATACTTCACACAGCCACTGGCTGTATCCAAAATCACTTTCTTTTTACTATGAAGTGAATAATATTTACACTGACTCTATCCAAATGTCCAAAGTCAATGTATTCAACATGTAGTGGCCTCAAACAAGTCAGAAAAGTGGAAATGAAAAAAGTGGTGGTCTGTTGCTGGGTCACTAACTTTTACCATCTGCTAAAGTTGCCATAATGATCGTTGCTTTATGGGTGTCGATTACCTGTTTTTAGAAGGTTAGTGTTAGGACACAAAATAAGAGAAGAGAACGGAGAATGGGTGACATCCTATGGGATCACATTTAGGGTGAGTTTTATAGATGAGCCAGTAAATTAGTAAAAAGTATCCGAGTTATCAGACCAATATGAGCTAAATCATCTGTTCTTTAAAACTCCATCAGTGTTTGGGATGACACAGTTTGGGTTTAATATTTAAGTTGTGCTTTTCTCAGAAATACCGAAACATCAAGTTCTTGGAAGTTCTCCAAGATGCTTTGCACAACCTATTGAATTACCTTGAAAAACCAAGGATAGCTGGTACACATATATAGCCAAAGTGACTCAAATATTGCTACAAGTATTTTTTTTTTTTATAAATAGCAACCATTCTTGGCTTTATTTTTTTTTTACATATTCTTTCTTTAATTTTAGTGCCTACAATATTTACACAGTATTGGATATTTAATAACTTTAAATGTTAGTTTAGGCTGTGATTGACTCTACAATTATTTGACAACAAGAAAAGATGAAGTAAAGGCTAACCTATATCTCTCTATCTTTCTTTTGAATCATCTCTTTATTTAATCTGTATTGTCATGACAACATCAACATTAAATAGTCTTGTATCCTCACCTGGGGTCTTGCCTGGTGTGGTAGACCCCAACCTCTATCGATCTTGTTCATAGAGTTTGTTCCTGTGCTGCCATGATTAGTGCCTCTGTGCTATCTTTCAGCCCAGCTTTGTCCAGCCATTGGTAGGTTATTTTGATATCAGCCACTTGTTCTATCTGCTGGTGGTGCGTGCCTGTCCTTCCACGATGGTTCCTGTTTTTGCTCCTCTTCTTTCTCAGGTTTCTGCTAACTGACTGATCTACTCATGGATCTTTGTTGGTTCATCCGGGATAGTGGTTCTGATACTCCCATTTGCCTGTGGGATTCCAAGGTACTTGTAGTTGTCCTCATTGTCTGCAATGTGGCCTTACTCAGTTCTGACTACCTTCCTTCTCTTTGTTACCATCCAACTACACTTCTCCAGTCCAAATGACATTCTGATGTCACTGCTGTAGATCCCAGTGGCGTGGATGTGGCTGATGGTTGCTCCATTTTGTAGTTGGTATCCATAACCAGTCTTATCAATGATCTGACTGAGGGGCTTCAGGCCTATGCAGAACAGCAATGGGGACAGAGCATCTCCTTGGCAAATCCTGCACTTGATGGTGACTTGTGCAATGGGCTTGAAGTTAGCCTCCAGTGTTGTTCTCCACATCCCCATTGACCTCCTGATGAAGGCTCTGAGGGTCCTGTTGATTTTGTACACTTCTAGACATTCCACAAACCATGTGTGAGGCACTGAATCATAGGCTTTCTTGTAATCAATCCAGGTGGTGCACAGATTGGTCAGTCTGGTCTTACAGTCTCGAGTGACTGCTCTGTCTATCAGTAGCTGGCGTTTTGCTCCTCTGGTATCTCTCCCAATCATTTCTGGGCCCTATTAATGTATTGAACCATGTGCCTGTTCATCTGCCTATGCCTATATTATCTTATATTGCTTCTTGTAGCAGCCCCTCACGGCTTTCAGCAAAAATAATCATGTTTAAATTATTCCCTGGACAACTTTATTGTTTCTGATACATATTGCAATTTCCAGGACTGGAAAATAAGTCAAAAAAATTCTAAGGTTTTCAGAACATGTGAGATTCCTTCCAATTCATCTTGCAGATGGTAAAGAAAGACATAATAAAATAACTATATATACAAAATTGTATTCCAGCCATGAATGGTAATGGTGACAACGCTGACTTTCAAAGAGGTTCTGTTTTCTCAGTGGGTAAGACGCTTCATAAATGACACAAATATACTGTGAAGCAGGAGCGTCTTTAGCAGTGGCTTTGTGAAACATTCATCTGCCAGCACTTTGCCTTTAAATGTAGGGCATGTGTCTGTATGCATGTGGGGTTTTTTTTTGGGGGGGGGGGTCAACTATCTATTTCTCAACATCCCCCTTTCCTTCCCACTACACACCTCCCCTCGCTACCCTGAAGCAAGGGTGACTTTGAGTGGGAGATTTACTGTTGCTACCAGTAGCAACACAGCAGATGACAGGATGTCGTCTCCTTTCCTCGTTCGTCAGAAAGAAAAATGGACGGGAGCAGTTGGGTGCAGACAGAGCATCCATCTCAGCTGTAATTATGCACAAAGCCTCTACATGTCTTCTTGTTGCACTTCTTACTGTGCTGAGATCATGACTGTGTGAATGGATGGAGTTATGGTCGCTGCTTTTCAGCGCACAACGTGAACACCTCCACCCTGCATAACCGTTCATTCTTTGACGAGACAATAAAAGTGAGAAAAAAAACGACCATGGTGGATGCACCTTGTGTTGGATGACCTATTCTTTCACATCTATTAGGTAGATCACATATTATTTACTTAACTAATACTCCTCAGTATGTCTAGGGTCTCAGGAAACTAGGGAAATTTTGCCAGAGCTTAGTATGATTGTTTCACATACACTGTTTGAACAACTAGAGCAACTATGTTTCGGGAAGTCTGTCATCATGATTTCTGATTGAACAATACATCAATATATTTTCATAAGACCTACAAGAAAAGTTTTCTTTTTCTAATCTACTCAAGAAACACAATCCAAGTATGTAGAAATGTGCAGATATCGTGGCATTTTCTTTCTTCAGTACTTGAAAAGCAGATCTATTTTCATGAGAATATATAAGAAGGAAATACAAAAAAAAAAAAAAAATCCCCCCTTTTTTTGCACCTTTCTTTTATGTAAGCTGTACTGTATGTGACAGGAACCTTCAGGAGCAGTTTTTACAAGAGTTTTACGAGGCCTCCACCCCTACACACACTGCCTCGTCTCAGTCCAATTCACTGGTGCAGACTTACCAGCCACTTATATGTCCACTGTCACACTTCAGAGGAATTTTCCATATGTTTGATGTGTGGTTTTGGTGTTTTCGGTTTGCAGAATATTGAATAGAACAGTTCTTTCTGCGTGGCTGCTCTTTTTCTGAAAACCCGGTATATAGGATACTGCATGCCGACAATGAGCAAACACTGTGTGGTGGGCAAACAAAAGCCTGAGTCAAACTCTATGGGAATTTAAATAGAGCAATCCTATGAGGTCTGTATTCTCTTCGCCCCCTCGCTGTAGCACAGTCTTTAGTAAGAGGACAGCGGGAGAAAGAAAGTAGGTTAAAATTCTGCCATGTGGTTCTTCTCTGGATCCTATCACAGAAAACATGATTAGTTTTTGTCCAAAAGTCCTTGTGCACATGTTATTGTTCCTCTGTGTTATGGCTAATCTTTTTTCCATTTCTTACTATTCTTTTGAAAAATAAGAACAAAGGAAATGTGATGTAACAACTTCAGCTTTTATATTTCTGAGCATTAGATTGTGTATTAGAAGTGTCTGAAATAGACAGAGAGATATTTAGAGTGCAAGGGGTCAGGGTTGAACCATGTGGTTGGGAACAAATAATGTTGTACATTCTCTTCTTTCTGTATGCCTTAGAGGAGATGGGTGGAGAATGGGATGTCAAGGCAACGACAGGCTTCCAAGGATTTGAGTTATTATCCATTTACAGAAAGTGCCTACAGAATAGATCATCATTCCAAGCAATAAATTGGTAAAGCATCTTGTGGAGTAAGTCATTCTTTACATACATTTTTTCAGCACATATGGATTAACTGCTTGTAGACAATGAACAAAGCCAGAAAATGGGAATAAATTAAGCAAATACAGTTGTTGGTATATCAAAAAGACAACAAAGGGCTCCAGCCCCTCTGAATATGTCCACAGTCTGTCTCTGACTAATTTAATTATTTCCATACAAACAAAAACAAAACAAAATAATAAGTCCGGCTCCCTCCCATGAGCTCACAGCAGGCAAGCACAAGAGAAACCGCAGCAATCCATGGCCTCCCTGGCTGCATGCGCAGCACAGGGTCTGACACTTTTTTCTTTTTTTTTTTAATCTTTTGAAATTAAATATTCTCTCTCATCCCAGATGTGGAGCTATAAGCGCTTCAGGTTGAGAGTGTGGAGGAAGGGGAGAGGATAGAGTGTGCTGTTTTTTGGGGGGGGTTTCCTTCCCCTCTTTAGAAAACCAGATATATTTAGAAGGTGGTACATTTAAGAATAAACCCCCCAACACCAAAAACACAAAAGACTAAAATCCCATCTCTGATAAATCACATTATGAGAAAACACTGGGTAGAAAAGAACACCAAGGAGGGATACTTATCTGCAGACTGAACGTTGAGTCCACTGCTTTAGAAATTCGGCGCAGATGGTTCAGCTCTGACTTCTGCAGCTTCTCAACAGATTCAGCCAGCTGACGGATATGTCAGTTGGCTGAATCTGCAGATGGCCATTCAGTGTTTGTGTTGAAGTTATTTTATAGTCAGTGCAGTTGTGTTTGTATGTTTCTCTTCTTGGTGGCTACTGAAGATTTAAGATATTTTAAATTCCCCCAACGCTTACTCGAGTGCAATCAGACAAAAGAATTTTACTGTTGTCATTTTTACATTACATTTTATTTAAAATGTTGCTCTCATGCAAGATAGTGCAGGATGGAGTACAAACCAAAGCCTGCCTTTCCTCATTTGAGTTACACAAGGTTATTTAAGCTTGTCAGCTTACTACAGTTCTAAAAGTAGTGTGTGTGTGTGTGTGTGTGTGTGTATATATATATATATATATATATATATATATATATATATATATATATATATATAAATAATGATTTTTTTATCTTTTAATGAAAAATATATGTTATCTGATTTAAAATGCATGTTTGGGGGTTTTATTGGTAAATAAGATGAAGTTCTGGAGAAAGGCAGAACATTTTTTCCACCAGTGGAGTTGGTTTACTTTACATAACTTTGCTCTCTTGCAGCCTGTATTTGCTTTCAATTAAAACGGCTGCATCTAAAGTGTTGGGAATGACCCATCACATTACGTAATTCATGCATGGAGCTTCTGAATAATGAATATTTCTGCCCCAGTTGACTTGATCTCCGAGGTGGAGCAGGACTGCTCTCTGTCCAGCTTTGCACCTCCGATGCCACATGTTGTCATTTTTTTTCAAGCGTGCGTGAGCTACACAACACAAACACGTTGAATAACGAGACCTCGACATGACGACATGTTGTTTTGGTTAATTTGTTTTGTTGTTGTTGTTTTTTTTCAAAGCTCATATCGTGCTGCCTTTTCCCTTGTATTGAGAAATCACAGGAAAGACATTTGCCTCACACAAACCGAGTCATCCTTAAATCTATGATGTTGCTCCCATCAGACTAACTGTCTATGTTAATGTTTTATCAGCCCTTTTGGGCCCATTCATCACCGGCCTTTGTGTGGATGCCAGTGTAAGGCATCAAGCCATGGGAACCCAGTGTAAATCCAGAAACTACTTGTTGCTGGTGACTGCACAGATCTCAGCTTTATTAATAAGCAAAAGCTGATGTGTTTGTGACCTTAGAATCTAAAAGTGACCCCCACTAGATATTTGCCAAGACAGGAGTCAGGTAGCCACAACCGCTGCTGGTTTCATTAGCTGTGGAGCAATGGATCCCAAACCAGCCTGGGGCTGCTCATCAGTACTTGTCACCAAGTTAGCTTCATTAGTCACTGTCCAGATGACAGCAGCTCTTGTAAAGGATATCTCACCCCCTGTGAAGAGCCAAGTGTCCTCGCAAATAGGCTGCTGACCTCCAAAGCGTCTCAGGTCCTGAGGGCGCAGAGTGGGGAGGTGGGGCAGCTGAAGATAAGGACAGGCTAAGGAGTGCGGTGGTGGGGTGAGGGACTGCAGACCACAGGGCAAAGCCAGGCCAGAGGCTATCCTTTCTGGACAAGCCTGGGAGCTGACCTGCCCCTGACCCCATCTGTACAATGAAGTTAGCTGACTGGTGACTCCCTCATACTCTGATGAAGTGGCTGATTCCCCAGTATGAAAGAAAGAAAGAGAGTGAGAGAGAGGAAGAGAAAAAATTGGGGCCCCTCTGAAGGAAAACTGGATACCCAGCAGTGACATGCTAATCTGCTTGGCTGATGATTAGGAGCTGGGGTGAGGAGAGCGAGGTTGGAAAGGCAGAAATGAAATGATGGGATGGAAAAAAAAAAAAAACTCTTGGCAGCTTTTTGATGTGTCTGCTTTTGATTCTGTCTCTCTGGTGTGCTATGTAAATGACAGCAGTGCTGTCAGAGTAGAGGTATCTGTCCAACAAGTGAAAGCATAAAGGGTGACGCTTTGATGTTGAGGTTGTGTCTGGATCTTCAGCGAGGCATGGTACACAAGTGCTTTTTGATATTCATTTAGTTCACTTCGCTACAATTGAGTTTGCTTTCACTGATTTACCAAGAACTTTAATGCTAAGGTAGAATCAGAAGGAAGAAGGCTCAGCTTTAAATTCTAAATTGATTCCATTCATATCTTGGCCAATATTATTTTGAATATAATTTGTTTTCACCTGTGCCCGGGATTTTTACATTTCTGAAACGTGTCTTCGATTTTGTGGCTGTAGTTTGAGTTATGGAGGAATGGAAAGGCAGCAGGTAATACTAGAAAGGGCTTAGAATCAAGTAAGATTCCAGTCGCCTTGAGGCGACTGTTTGTTGTGATTTGACGCTATATAAATAAAACTGAATTGAATTGAATTGCTTTACCTACTATTTCATTAACATTAAGACTCAGCAGTAGGCAGCTGTTTTCACCAGAATGGCTCCAAAAACATTACTGTACACTTCACTTATAATGCGCTGGAAATCCTGCACATGACAGAGAGAATGAGCGACCCACAAGATAAACAGCAGGGAGTAAGAACCAGACTGACGCAGCATGAGAAATAACACAGCAGACTGTTCTCTGCCCTTGCAGTAAAACATGTTTTAATATATGTACTCGGCGTGCCCGATCGCACATTAACTCCAACCCTCTCTTATTAATGTGCCCCTTTGTGCCTGCCACAAACAGTGCGCACAATCGCATTATCATTACAGAGAAAATCACTCATATTAAGCCTATGTGCTGTCACTTGCCCTGCAATCTCAGCTGTGCGCTGCCACGCAAGCATGGCAGGACACAAGACGCATGTGAAATGAGATTTGCATAAACACTGCTACTCTGTCATTTATTTATTTTGCCCCCCCACACACACACACACACACGCACACACACACTTCTCAGCTGAGAGGAAATAAATAAAAGATGCCAGCTGTTTGCTGTATACATCCCCATGGGGTGTATCAAACAGGTGTTGTTACCGGGGTTGGGACTTCATTGACGGCATTATCGCAATAATGATGTAATGACCTCATCATGCTTTCAGATGTAGGTGTGGAGGAAGGGGAGCAGGTGGCATCTCATTTTTGGGCCCTTTGAGTGTAAATCATTAAATGGCTAATGGGCTCGTGACATCAGTGCTTTTCCTGTTAGTAAAGGAACGGTGGCAAAGAGGGAGCGTGGGCTAATTTCTAATCAAAAATTTAGACAGCAGAGGAGCATGACTCTACTAACCTAAACTAGCAACACTAGGACATATTTATAAAGGAAAGGGGACGTGAGAACTGCTGATCAGAATGTCCATCACACACTGAATCACTCGTGTTTGGATGTTTGCTTTCTGTTTTGGCATCCTAATAATAGGTTTTTGGTCTTAGCAACTGCAGTAATGGATTTGCTAAAGGACACTCATTAGGGCTCTGGAGCTTTTTATATGATACTGAAATCCTGGAAGCCCAGTAGAAACACCCACTTAGAGAGATTACATTGTGTATTTACCATCACCATCATCTTACTAGCTATTTAAAGTTTCACAAATAAAAAAAAAAAAATGAAATAAATAAATCAATGGATTTAAAGTACTAGCAACTCTTTGGCATTGCAATTACAGTTAGAACATCACCAAAATAATTAAGAAGTTTAGAACCAAATTTTTCAATATCACACCACAGCAAGATTTTCAAAATAAATAGATCAAAAATTCAACCTAGGCATAGTTAAAGCATTTGAATCTGTTCTATTTATTCCTCAAGGTCATACTTGGATGTTGTATAATGGTCACCTCATAACTGTTTAGTCCTGTGCTGTCTGTAGTCTACAGTATCTACTGTAGACAGGATTTCCTATATTTTGAACTTATGAGAAATAAAGTTCATAGTGCATATGTTTTCTTACGATGCACTATTGTAGTCTAAAATTTTTGTTAAGTACACTTCACAGAATGCTTACAAACCAAACCCAATGCACGAGATCAGGTAGTCCGACTCTTAGCATATACAGGAAACAGTACAAACAATGCTGTATTTAGGCTGTGTTCTAAAAAGATATATCCTGATATAGAACATATGTCTGAAGAAAAGCTTCTGTGCAAAGTTAAATGTTAAACATTAGCTTACGTTAGTTAACGTGCTATACTATTTAAGCGGTTATTTAAGTGGCTCCACGGTGGATCGGTTTACACATTTGCCAAATAAGTGAAAGATCCCTAGTTGGATCCCAGAAGGAGACACAAATCCCTTTGGGGTTGCATGAGGAGGGGTATCCAGCATAAAAGAAAAATCTACCAAATCAAACATGCGGCGCTACCTGCTGTGATGACCAACTGTGAATAAGGAAACAGCTGAAAGTATTTACCGAACTGGAGTGTGGCCACACAGGTTGATAGTGGCTGTTGTTTAATGCAACCAGTATATATCAAATCTTCCATAACCAACGAATTATTAACCAGCCAACAAGCCATAAAACCGTAACAATTTGGCACTTATCATGAGAAGTCAGTGTATTTTGTTTATTTATTAATTTATTGAGTGACATTTGATATTTATTTCTCAGAATTTAAATAAATTTGACAGCCACAGCTTGATTGGCCGTGCAAACTTTTGCAATGAATGTTACATCGGTGTCCTCGACTGGAACCCAATATGAAAAAGCCTGACTGACAGCAAAGAGATCAAGCATCTGTGTGTGCTTCTCCATTATTAATGAGTGCGCGTGTGGGTATGCGTACATTTGAGTGTGCACGTGTGTCGTTGTGCGCGCGTGGTTGTTAGCAGGCAGGTGGCCGTATAGTTAGCCTGCGTGTGTCCTTCTGTGCGCACAGGGATGATTATGAGTGTGTGCTTCATTCCTGTGTGTTTCCGCTGGGCAGGGGTAGACTGTACAGGCTGGGACTTCAGCTGGAGGCTTGCGCTATGGTCTGTTGCCCCAGTTCACTGAAGGACTTGCTTGCTGCTGACAGCACACCCTCCTCCCTTTTTCATCTGAAATTTCATAGATGTATTCGGGCAGCTCAATGACAACACGTCTCTATTCCGGCTCTGAAAACCTCCCTGCACCGAGCAAACCTCCTTACTAAGCTGCAAATTGGCATGCTGGGAATATCGTTTCACTCATCTTGAAGAAGTCCTCTGGTTCTAAAGCCCTTTGAAAACTTTTTTCTTAAATTGTCATTGGGAGAAAAGTTGAGAAAATAAAAGGCTTTGGCTTTTATAGTTCACATATTGCAGGGGAGGAATACTGTAAATCCTCAGATGAACCGTTTTGTTTACTTATTTTTTTTATTATTTATTCACCTGCGGTTTCTACAGGTCTGATAAATTATTTAAAGTTTAGCCTATGAGTTTTTCATGCGTGCTTTCTTTCGTGCACAGACGTGCTGTTAAAACAATTTCTACATTTAGGTTTCATTTCTTTTCATTTTTAACAACTGACAGCTAAAGTCTAACGTTATTAGTTATTTCCCGGATAGGGAAGGAATGGCAAATCTGGATGGTTCCTTGCCTCAGAGGTGTGAAAGAGGCCCTGCTTTTCCCTGCAGCAGGGCCTCTTGTTGGGGGAAAAGAGGACAGAGCTTGGAAGCTGTGTGCAGGGGGGTGTGGACAAGGAGGAAGAGGGTTAATCATGTTTGCAACAGGACAGGCTTCCCCTTGAAGTGGGAGACAGTGGTAGGAAGTGTCCAGATTTATGGTTCTTCGTAGCCGTTCATTGTAGTTGCCTTTACTGTGGCAGTTGACCAGCAGACAGAAGGCGAGAGTGCAAGAGGAGTTGTAAATCACAATGAGAGTGTGGCTCAGACACACACACACACACACACACACACACACACACACACACACACACACACACACACACACGGCCAGCACTAGGCTCGAAGTTCACAGGCAGTTAATGTGCAAAGGAAAGGCAGCTCTCCAGCAGCACCGCTGACATAAAGCTGTTTTTAAATAAAAAGTCTTGAAAATGTGCATTTGTTTCTTTATTACTTATTTGACTTTTGACACTTTTATGTTCAGGATATTTTCACCGTGTAGAATAAGTTGCTCGACGCTGAGTCACTCTTACTTGTGCCAGGGCCTCACAGTGTTCTTAATTTTTAACGTTCAAAAATTTTGGGGCGTGTGTGTGAGAGTGTGTGTGTATTTGTAGCTGGCGTCAGACCTGAATCAAAATATGAATAATGAAAGCCAGTTATACTGATTGGCTTATGGTCTCCGTGGCTTTTGAAGAATGTCAGAATTCCTTCAGGGGGAAAAAAATGTTAAAAAATGCTTTTGCACAAGCAAGAACTGTGTGAAATTAGCTAGTTAGTCAAAGTCATGGCCTCCGGCTTATAGCTACCAATTTAATTTTTTGTTAGATTACTGTAGTGACACATACAGGCATAATGCCAAATGAGTGTTCATATATGTAAATCTATGGATGATGATGATGATCTAGTAGACTTTGCCAAGGAATTATAGAGCAGTATAATGTATCAAATAATAACTCATATGTTGCCCATAACTGGACATAATAGGGAAAAAAGCAATTACCTCTCAACATAACATTATAGACATTGGTATAATATACATATCTGTATAATTTAATGTAAAATTGTGCATTGAGAGGACTAATTATGTAAATAAAACGGTGCATTTCTTTGTTGTGTGTGTTTCTCTTACATGCCTCCTAATGCGTGCACGTCTTTGAAGGCAGGAAGTCCGTCTACAGTTAAATTTTCTATTTCCAAGTAGTTTGGGTTTATATAAATGCAAAAGCATGTATTTATGATGCATGACATATACTTGGTTAATCTTTAAAAAAATACTCCTTTATCTATCAAAAAGAATTAGTACATGATAATTCACATTTCTATAATGCATAACATTGCTCCACATAAATAGTTACTAGTGATATGGTTTTTTCTTATTGCATGTAAAAACAGCTGCCAATATATCATTTTGTTTATTATATTAGAAATATATTTAAACTTATTATTATTTCCCCCTTTTTTGTATAAAGCATACTGATACCAATATTTTGGTCAATATTGTTTACTTACAGTATATGCACTTTATTATTATCATTTAATTATATGCATTATATTGAAGAGAGTTAATGATTTTTCTGTGTACTTAGGCAGCTACTTACTGTGAAGAAGCTGCTTGAATGTCTTTTGGTATGTTTTTCTTGGCACACTGGGTTGGGGGTATTTCTGAGACTGATCTGTCCCTCCCTTTTCATTATTTTGCAAATAGCAGAGTTACTGTTGCACCGATGCCAAAGGACACCAGTGAGGAGACACAGGAGGCCTCTGCCAAAATTGCATTATGATACGCCCTGGGATGAGAACCCACTGAAATGTTTTCTCTTTAATTTCCATAGCCGCTAGGGCCACTGGACTACTGTACGATTTTTACTGAAAATGTTCTTGTGTGTGTATATATATATATATATATATATATATATATATATATATAATTGTTATTATTATTTTGGCAAATAAAAATGTATTATCAGTATCACATCAGCCACAGTTGACTCGCAGCGGTTTATTATTAGCTGCGACTGCCAGCACTGGTCTGAAGGTGAGCGTGCAGGAAGCCAGAGAAGAGGGGTCCTATTACACTACTTCATTCTAATGTTGCTTTCAGTGAAAATGACTCTCTTTCAAGCACCACTGAGTCAATTTCCTTGACTGGGGTCTGAGGATCTCTTGACGCGCTACATGTGCCTGTGCATCTTTGTAAAGAGGCATGTATATGCAGGCATGAGGTGTGGAACAGCTACACAGCCTAACCAAAGCTGGTATCTGTTCATAAGGGCTTAATGGCTTCAGCAGATGGGGTGGTCTCTTGTCATATTTTGACTGTTCTGCCCACATGGACTCTGGCCTTGTTATACCATCCATCCTCACAGCGGCTGTGAGACCCCCCTCTGAACGTGCGCTGTGCCCTGTGTGTACACAAGATCTCTGGCCTCAGTAGGGAGTGTTTACCCAGCTGAAGTCCAACAGTGTCGCACTCTCAGTCAGCTGTACTGTACTGACTGGAAAGGAAGTCACTCAGAACACATCCAGCAACCAATATGTGCAGGTTTTGATGAGGCTTACAGCCATGTTAAATAATGTGTAAAAGTAAATCCTAACTTTAGACGTAAACATTTATTAATATTTATTTGTCACGAAGATTAAAAAGACTGTTGTCCAGCCAATCTTGTCCCATCTCCAAATCCCCCAAACTGAGTGGGACCGATGCTTTGTTGCAGGATGTGCTCTGATCGGAAGTCACAATGCTGCAAATCAAAGCAGGATTAGGAAGCAGGACTAGCAACAATGCAACACAAACCAGCCAGGCGTTGCAAAGAAAAAATAGCAACACTGAAAAATTTCGTTCTGTAAAATCAGTTCGTTGAATATTAACCTTGCAAGTTACAATCAACAGCACAGTGTGACTGGTGATATTGTTGTAGTATAACTACTGAGCTAGATGGCTGTGTCCGATCTGCTTTCTAAGCCTGTGAAGACACTTTTTTTCTTTTGTTTCTGCACACAAAAGAAGACGGGTTTTCTCTTTAGACGGATTACTGCTGCAAACGGGACATCCTGCAGATGACAGTTCATACATCTGTGACTAATGTGTTTCAAAGGGATACGATACATTCATATTTCTCAGATTTTACTGGAAAATAATCAAAACCCATCAGTGAAAATAAACATCTATATTCTTACTTCAACCGTCCTCGTCCGGGTCTTAACAGAAGAAGACGGAGGAAAAAAAGAAAAGAAAAAAAAGAAATGTTTGACTACACCTTCAACCCTTTGCACAGCCATAATTTACCCTCTCACTCTGTCAGCTCCAGGAGCACAGTAGGTCCATCATCATGCAATAATGCTGGATTCAATCGCAGGTGAGAAGATGATGCTCTTCAGGGAAGGTGATTCTCCCCGCCAAGATAAAACCTGCTTCGGCCAACTGCTTATGAGATTTATCATCATGTCTGTTTAAATGTAGCCAATTTCGCTTTAATATGATATTAAAGGATGATGCATGTCTGAGTTTCAGACTGTTCCATTGAGAGAGTCTCATCTGCCTGTGGCAGCATTCAAAACCCAGCGTGGTGAAGCAGTGATAGAGCTGATGTAATGTTTAGTATTGATAACAGCCCTTAACAGAATGTGCTGTAATAATTTAGGAAAATACTGGGGTTTTTTTGTTTTTTTTTCTTTAAACTACCATTTCTTGGACCTATGCCTAGATTCATTCCATCTATCAGTTTGATTTGATGGGCTGATATCCACAAAGCTTTTATCTACCCCAATGAAATGAAAAGAGTGCGAAAACTGGCGACGTGCGTATGAGGTGAAAGGAGCGCTGCAGGCGTACCACTGAAACCCAGGGATTGTTTCAAAATAGGTTTATATATTCATTTGGGCTTTGCAGGGAAAGTCTATTTTGCAACATAGCTGCTATCAGTCAAATATAGTGGGGTGGGTTTTTGGGTATTTTTTTGCATATTATGTCACAATAAATAGATCCTTTGGTCAATACCACTCCACACAGTTGGCAAACCCTTTAAATGGAAGTGTTGCAAACCGTTTTAGTAGCCACCTTCTACATTCATCATTTTTTGGTTGTGCACTTCATCGTGGGATCTTTATTATAACTTGGGTCTTTTTTTCTCGTCTTTCCTTTTTCTGTGGATTGAGCAGTCATTATAAACTGACTGAAACTATGTCTTTTGAACTGATGGAAATCATTGAATTTGGTGACCAAAAAAAAAAAAGCTTTCTGACTTGAAAATAAAGGCAAAAAAAATAAATAAATATTTATTTTGACACTGTACAGGAGTGAATGAAAACCAGCTGCTTCATACTTCTGAAGTGGTCGGCAGATATATAAAGGATGGACGCGTGGAGCGAATTTAAAGTCCTCAAACACTCTGGTGTTATCCTTTTGCACATTTCCTCACAATTTGCCTCTTTTTTTTCTTTTTCTTTTTTTCTTTTTTTTTTTTAGGAGAAACTAGTCAAAATTGACCATGTATTTGCTTCTTGTGTGCAGCGCTACTTCTTCCTGCCTCTGTGAGCGTCTCCAGGCTTCAGTGTGTCAGCTGCTTTTGTTGATTTCCGCAGGGGAAGTTGCCTCAGTGCTATCCTCAGACAAAGCCCTGACCCCGAGGGTTAAGGAATGTGAACCCGGGGCTGTGACGATCAAGACCTTCCCTCGGGGCAGACAATGCTGAACACCTCAGCAAACAGGCTAATGATCTAAAATGCTTTTGTGTTCCTTGTAGCACATCTTTTTCCTCTGTCTTCAATCGACTGGTAACTTTTAAGTGGAGTCAGATTAAAAAGGAGAAATCTCACTTCCTTCACATAAAAATTAATTCAACTATTTGTGTGACTGCTTGCTTTTTATTTATATACATATATATTCTTTAAAAACATATATATGTATATATATGTATATGTATGTATGTATGTATGTATATATATATATATATATATATATATATATATATATATAATATTCCGTTGATTTCAGACCTTCAGGATGTGATGTTAAAATATTTCTGAGCAGAGAGATTTTAATGGCTCAGCACTTAAAAAATGAAATCTAACTATATTTATCTGTACGTGCTTCAGTATTGGTAGCCATTGTCATTGCCACTAAAAGATGTCTTAATAACTTTTATGGATGAGCTTGTTGTGAATGGTCAAAGCATAAAGGAGACCAAAAGGACCTTGCCTCATTTATCACTCATTTCAAGAGAAGAAGAGGGGGGGCTGTCAAAGCAACCACAGCAGAGTGTATTGTAACAGTGGTGGTCTCTCATCCCCTGAGGTCCAAACACATTGCATAAAGTGGAGAAACAGAAGCAGAAGGAAAGAGAGAGAACTAAGGCAAGAGATATTGCAATTTGGAGGAAAGTGTAGACTGTGTGTGACATGTTTGAAAGAGTCACAACAGCCTCCAGAGAATTTATATGGATGAAGGTGAAAGGTCAAACTGCTATTAATCACAGCCCAAGTTGAGGATTAAATAGCCTGGTCTAGCGGGAAGATGAGAGAACCCGGCCTGATCGAGGTGTTTAAAAGGACCGTGTTATGTCTGTCTTATATTACACAGTGAAGGCCCAAGGCAAAACTGTCTACTCAGCTAAGTACAAATAGGATGCCCAGTTGCTCTCTCCAGCCCCCTCTGATGAGCATTCACCCAGTCAACTCACTTAACATCCTAGGCAGTTATCAATATTAATCAGAAAGAGCCATGTTTGCATAATGTGGAAGACAGATGATAGAAATATTCACACAAACACAAAGAACACACTTTTTTTCTCCTTCCACAACTGCACACAGGAACGCACACATTCTCTTTCACACACGTGCACAAACACACCTTGAATCAGTGCCCAGTCAGACTTAATTTCTCTCCCTCTCTCTTTCTCTCTTTTGCACAAGTGCCTTTGATCCTTGATGTGCCATGCATTGCATTAATTATGTATCTTGCCTGAGTACAAACATGGCGAACACCTCCAAGTTCTTAACAGGAGCAGGCTCATCACAGAGGCCTAGAGGATGGCTGCAGGAGGCGCACGCCTATACTCCATCCACTATCCACTGCATAAGGGAAAATGCAAAGCTTGCATCTGAGCTACTGCCCCTTCAATCTGTGCCAGAGAACGAGGGACATTTTTCAGCCTTCTGAAACATGTTCCTCGTTCACGTGTGAGTGCTAAGAGGGCGGAGGAGCGCACAAGGTGAATATGACATGACTTAGGCATCAACTGGAAGCACAGATATGGCACCAAGAACAATAACAGAGGAATGATCTAGATTACACATTGGGCTAAGGCAGTGAGGGTTATGCAAATGAGTGTGCTACTGCTTGGTGAAAAGCTACAGCCTAGAGCGGATTCTGTGAATCCGCCCTAAACTATTTTGTATCTGCGATAAATCCATAATTTGTCCCTTTTTTTCTGTTTTTTTTCCTTGTTGGAAAATTGCAGTAGGAATTTAATAAATACAACCAGATGTGAATCAGAAGGGTTTAAGGGAGGTAGATAAAAAGTGTTGATGTGTGAAGTTCTTGGATTTTATTTTTTCCAATTTTTTTATTTATTTTTTGTTACTGGCTTTCACAATGTATATGTAATAACTCATTGCTAGGAGTTGGAGTGTGTAATGATACTCAGTTCCCTCTTGGACTGTTTAAAAAAAAAAGATCTGTTGCGCATTTAATTGCAGAAAATAAATATATGGCTTTGACGCATGGATAAGTGCTTTGGTGACTTTTTCAGGTTTCATATGAATATGCATAGAACACTGAAAGATGCACATAAAATGGGTGCACTGTCTTACCAGAACTCAAAAAAAAAAAAACAACTTGACTTAAATCTGTAAAAGCAGATTTGAGATGGGACTTAAATTGGATAAAATTACCCGCTGTGTAGCTTAATATGACTTTCACGTTTTCAACTCATGTTCTCCTGAGCAGTGAGTAAACGCAGTTGAAAAATGTGTCTACTGAGCCAATAGCCGAGGTCCAACACGTGTGACCAGGTTAAAATAACACAAGATAAGCAGTGGAAAGACTAAGTAGCTGCTACTCAGCTGCTGGACGGGTTCCACTTGATTTTGGAAAACTTGAACCTCGAGGAAAGCGGTCGACATTTAATTCTGTGCTGTGCAGTCTCCTTCAGCCTTCTTTGTGCGCTGCCAATTTCAAAGTTTCTATCCGCGTCGCTGCAGCCCCGGTCTACGTCTGTAGGAGTACCCCCTGCGCAGGTCCCTTTTGCAGTGCAGATCCAGTAGTTGGAGTTGTACATCGAGCGCGAGAGGGAGAGGAAAGGAGTGTGAGCGCAGCAGCTGAGTGAGCAAACAGCGGCAGAGACATTAGGTTATCTTCTGAGACCATCAGACATCGATCTGTCACTTTTACCACTTTGAGCAAATCCTGTCTTCTTCGCGAAGTCAACAGCGGCAGCAGCAGCGGCAGCGGCGCACCCGCAGCAGCAGCAGCGTCCTGATCTGGTCTGGTCTATTCGAGCAGCCACCTTTAGAAAGAGAGAGAGAGAGAGGGAAAAAAAAACTCCCAAACGCGGTCGTTTCAGCTGGCATGAGCTTAATCTACGAGTCAGACATGGAAACCAAACCATTCTTGTCATTGGGTAAGTTTGTTTGTTTAATGACATTGCCTCGTTTTAATGTGAACGCGGTAGTTTTGATCGCACTTCCATTCGGTAGATTAGTGTGAAACGTGTCCTCTCGGCGCGTTGATTTATTTTTATTTATTTATTTATTTATTGTGCACCCCCCCCCCTTTCTTTTTTCTCCTTTGACAGCGCGTGGAGCGAGTTGCCAAAAGCGCATCAACACGTTTGGTGCCGTTGATGTGCCGGATCGGCCGCGGCTTTACTGAATTGATCCTGATATGGACCTGTACTTTATTTCTGAGTCGAAGTAGATGAATGCTCGCTGTGCCGCACTTGTAATTCAGCTGTTTGTGTCACGGCCAAATGTCATCAGCTCAGAGTGACATCGCTCCGGAATAGTGCGCGTTCCTTGCGTGCGCGGCTGTTAGATAAACTTCAAAAAGGAAGAAACGCGCAGACTTTACGCTTTTACTTTTATCCGTCTACACTTCTGTAAGTTTCATAAAAGGGGGGGGATGCTTTACGCTTACGCGTTTGCGCCAGTTCGCAGGTAACAGAAACTTTCACAGGGATGTGCGGCGTGTTATCCCAGTTAACGCAGTCCGGTTTTTGCGCTGTGCAAGTCAAAGCGGCGCGTTGTGTTAAAGTGGCAGCCCCTGTGAAAACAGAAAAAAACCAAACTTTTTTTTCTTCTTCTTCTTCTTCTTCTTTTTTTAAACTTTGCGTTCCTTTTTCACGTGACTTGGTTTACCTCGCGGATAACTTCCGTCTGTGCTTGTGGTTTAGGCAGGCAGCGTAAAACTTCACTTTTGAGCTTAAAACTGTCCTAAAATTGACTGAGTTCTGTCAGCATCTGTGCTCAGTTAAAGATTACCAGCAGCTTTACTTGACATGCGGGTGACACAGGTGTGTGCGCTGAGTTTTTAAGGAGGTGTATTTTCCAGTTAAGGTCACACTGTGCTAAGAGTAACATTTATTTTTCCAGAGAATGGAGGATTAAAGGACTGCAGGGCACTTATGCAGGTGTAATCATTTTAGCAGCTAATGCAAGATATTTTTTGAAAAGTGCATGCATTTCTGTTCATGTTGATGATACTTGGCCAGGTCTGCTTTTTAATGCTTGATCCTTTAAATGTCCAGCTTAAAGGCACACAAATGCACCTCAAAGTAAATCATTGATCTGGACTGCTACTGTAAGTTTGTTAAAGTGAATCAAGCAGACCCTTGTCCCCTGTACCAGAGCCTGCAGGCGAGCCCTTTTTTATTGTGTCTACTGCAATTTCATGGGGGCATCATGTTACACCTTGACACATATCATCAGCTGCCTGTGTACGCCAAGCAGATTCACAGGGACTTCTGAGGCACCGGGCGGCTTTCTTCAGTTACAGGCCTCGCTCGCTGACACTGTTGCCACAGCGCTCTTTATGTGGCTTCTCAGAAATACGCTAAACCGCCAGTGTGACACACACTGACAGGCTGTTATTACAGGTGCAACGTATTGTGTGTCCATGCTGAAAGTGATTCAAGTTTCACTTTACCTAATTGAGCACCAGAGTGGCCCGTGGAGCGTATATGGCAAAACAAAGGGGGGTATCTGAAAACCTGTGCTATGTGGTCGGCGTGAGGCTCAACACTTTCCCCATCAGTGCTGGCTCCCATCTTTCCTCCCAAGCTGCTGTATCAGCAACTCCTTCATCGCCTGTAGTCTTAATCTGTCTGTCCTTAAATTGCCATTTATTTTTACACTTGCTCTATCAAAGGTCCACTGGAGTGTCAGTTGTTAATTGGCGGCATCAAGGACACCGCTATCTGCAAAGTCCTTGAATTTATTGATTAACCGCTTACCCGGGGTAATTATCTGTCATACTGCATTAGAAATCCGGATATGCAACTGTTTCAGATGACACAGAGTACACTTTACAGTTATAGATCAGTTGTTGGCTGCGATGACGACACCTCTCTTTGGCGCCATATGTTCAGTACTGTATGCTGATGTGCTGCCTGATCCCACTATCTACTGTCCTACATTCATATCTGGCAATAACGTATGGAGACCGAACGGATGACATTTAAAGGAGAATGTGTCCTTTTGTCAGAGAATTACTGGGCCGACAGTCTGTCAGTGTAATAAACATTTTTTCCTGTGAAAGCAAAGGAGCCCCCCCCCCAAGTCATTTGCTCCATATTGAGTGTCTGTTTGGTTGATTATTTTGTGGTAAATACGTCAGCACCTAGGAGGTTTTTCTTAATGAAATCTCACCAGCTGAGCGGTGTGTGTGCCTGGTTTTTATTGGTCATATCAACTTTTCTTTATCATTAATTATTCCAGTGCTGAAGGTTAGAAGGTGGGGTATAGTGTGTTGTTCAGAGTGCAGTGCACTCAGAGGCAAATCTGGACTGTGGCCAATATAAAAAAAAACTTAATAAAATAATTGATTTATTAAAAAAAAAAACATAAATGAATACTATATTAGTTTGTGGTTCACACATTTGCCTAACAACCAAAAGAGCGCTGGTTTGATCCTGGGAGGGGAGACAGATCCCTTTGTGGTCGTGTCAGGTTGGTCACCTGGTGTTTAAATCCGTTCCAATCAAATGTGCGGTGCTGCCCGCTGTGGGAACCCCTTATGAGTAAGGGCGCCACCAAAAGTAGCCATTATCAGTTTTTATTGAAATTAAATGAAAAGTTCCATCTCTTTTGGATACACGACAGTTTAAAGAAGATCGTCGCTTTGCTAATTTTAATGTGCCTCGCATTTTACTTTAGGTTCTTACTAATTTGACGTCGTCTGCATATTGCGGCGTGCTCGACGGACACCACGTCAAACAAAACGGATGTCTGAATTTGGTTACACTCGATGCTTTGATCACAGCGCGCACAAACCCGTTGAATCGGACTTGACTAGCTGCATTCTTTTCCTGCTAGGTGTCGCTGCTGAGCAAAATACACCAGTACATCATTGGAGGTACAGTAGATATAAGAAATGATGGGGAGTACGCCATTCAGACGCAAGCACTGCTTTAGGTTTTTCTACAGTTTTCTGCAAAAAAAAAAGGTCACATCTTTTCCAGTTGCTGCAGCAATCTCCCCCCACACAACTTCTGCGCCTTTTGTGTCAGCTTTTGTGTGCACAAGGGTTCAAAAAATGGGCGATATCTGACCAGTCAAAGTGGCACCAAAGCGCGCCCTGTGCCAGCTGTAATCACATTACATGGTGGCGAGCATAAACTAAGCTTAACGCTATTGAAACTCACTCGTAGGCCTGCTGAAGAGGTGTTTGTTGTTCTTCCTGAGTTCAATGGAGCTAAACTCTTTGGTGCTTTCAGTTTGAGGGAACATAAGGTACCCCATGATACAAAGTCACAGATGTGCACAATCGATGAAGTTCATGGTGTCTGATGAAAAAAAAGTGAGATTTGCGGTGGTGGTTGAGGAGGTGGGTCTGAACGCTACATTCCTTTTCTGGCAGTAACTCAGGAACAAAGCTAATACTGCAAGAAGCTGTGTGTCTGCAAAGACGTGTGTGTGTGTGTGTGGTAGAGGTGGTGGGAGTGGGCTGATGGAATTACACTGCCAAAAGCATTTGGCCAAGTTTGTCTTTTACGGCCGTCCAGTTTTTTTTGTTCCTCGTGATGCTTTTGCTCCCCTTTTGAGGAAAAAGGGGCTGCAGCTGTCATTTTTATTGGAGGGGTTTTATTGCAAGACTTAATGGCTTAAAGTGACATCTCTCTCTTTCTCTCTCCCTCCCTCTCCTTTCTCTGTTTTTTTCCCTCTCTCAGTCTCACCCACAAGGCCTTTAACTCAAGCAAATCAAAGAAAATGTGCTCACCTTCTATGCGCCTGCCCTTCACTTTCCCACCCATCACCCACACCGTCATCAGAACCTAGATATACAAGAGAAAAATAGATTTATGTTCAGTTATGAGCACGCCAAACACACGTAGACCAGTAAGATTTTTTTGTTTTCCTTTATGGAACATGTGTGCTGATCAGCAATTATATTTCATGACTAAGAAGCCGCACTGGCTTCAGGTAAAACCGTACATATTTAGTCGGTCATGCTCTCTCTCCCGCTCTTCACCTCTCCTCTGCAGCCCGCACTTGTTTATGTTCTAAACATAGCACAAATCAGAAAGTGCTCGAAGCCTTTCTAATGCACAAATCACGGAATGACTCAAAGGCTCGTTAATTATTTGGGGAAGAAACTCCTCGCTCACAGGAGGTCTTTATTGATTGCGGCCGCGCTGAACTTTGCACCACAGACCTTGACCTTCGCTCCCCATATACTTGATCACGTGAGGAATTTGCCTTTAGCGCTCAATCTGACATTTAAACTTTTTAAGACCGTAGCTTCTAGTCTTTATTTTCTTTAACTTTTTTCCCTTTGAGGATCTTTTTCTTTATCGTTCTTATTCTTCTGATGGCAATCTTTTAGATTTTATTGAATTTAATATTTTTTGTAGCGCATTAGCATTGCAGCTAAGGATGAGTCTGTTTTATGAAAGACTGATAAATGACCTTCACAAGTGCTCAGAATCCAAGGTGACCTTGACCCATTGCTTGGATATTTTATTCAAAGAGCTGAAAGATAAAAACTAAAATCAATATTAAAAAAAAGCAGTAGCTGAAACTTTGAGCGCTAGAGTATTTTGATTATGAGAATATTTCATATATATCATTCATATAGACACTTTTTATTTTTTGCTAAATCTACTTCATCATTTGCATCCGCTCTTTTGATTTTCAGAGACTTGGTTGTTGCTGTGAACACTTTTGTGCTCTGTATTGCGATCTTGTGAGCTCGACTGGTCTCCGGGTTTATTGCAGGTCCTGAGAGTGTTTGAATGGCTTTTCTGTGGGCTGGCATTATTCAGGGTGCGTACAGCCACTCTTTTGAAGTGGAAACGGAGTCTCTGTGGGGATTTGACCAGATCACACTCATAATTCGAATTGAGAGCAAGGTCGGTTCGCCCTGCTCAAGCCAGAACTCTCTGTTCTATGTGCGCCGCAAAAAAAGGGAAAGGATGAGAAAGTCGACGCACGCTGAGACGAAAACAATTAAAATATGGAAAAACAAAAAAAGGGCGCTAGATGTTTGGCTTCTTTTATGAAATGAAGATGCTATGAGAAAGAAGCTAACTACACCGTCCTCTCCTGCACATCCCTCAAGTTGGCATATTTGCAATAATGAAAACAACTGTCGACTCTTCTACTGTGATTGCAGTAATGCATGAAAATAACTTGGCTGTTCAGCAGTTATGATGTGTTTATTAATTATGCTATGAGCACAGACGCTTTGATGAAGTATTCACTCGCTCGGGAGGATGAATGGAGCGAATCCTAGATATGCTGTGCTCCTCCGTGTCATTATACTTCCTTGTGCCCACTTTCTATTCCTCAAGTCAATAGTAATTGGCCCCAATGAGAACCACAAATTATTTATTTTTTACAAATTGTTTAATTTGTTTAGGTTCTTTTTTAATCATTGCATCATACCTAATTACATGATCGGACTACCATTTGTTTGTTCCATGATCAATAAAATGTTTCTCTTATGTATATGCATGTAAACACAAGCCGCCGCAGCGCACACGGAGCGAGGTGATTAAGATTGTCTCCTGCTGCTCCATCACAGTTTCTTTCTGAGGTCACGAGCAGCTAGAGGAGGTGTCCCAGCGTGTCCCACACTCTCCTTTCTCCTCACCAACATCATCGCCAAACCCTGTTACGATGTCTGTCACCTTGCCAGCTGCCACGGGGGGGTGGGGGGGTGGACTTTCATGCGCTGCTGGGCACAGGGCCATGGAAATCCCACAGCATGCAAAACACCTTGGTTATGCTCTGTATGTGCAAGGATGACTGTGTGCTGGTGGGTGTTTGGGCGTGAGATGATGGCAGTGGTTTTGAGAGCAAAGGGTGAGAGTTATGTCCATTTTCACCTCCACACCAATAAGTGCACATCTTGGCCTTGTACTCGTCTCTTTGTTAAAAGCCTAATGTTTAAAAATCGTGTTGGCATATGTCAGAAGGACAGGTGATGGTTACTTTTAGTTCTGCTACACTCTCTATTTAAGGCTCGCTTTGACATCATCACTAACAATAACAATGATAGCAGGTTTTTGTCCAGTTCCAATCCAATTTTTAGGGAGTAATTATCAACTGGTGCTCTTTCTGAACATTTCGTATCTTAAGCTGTAGGCTGAAAAGCGAAATTGGTAATGTAACTGTTCTGGCAGTGTATTGCACAAACTAGGTAAAAATAATAACATTTCATAAAGCCACCAGCTGACTCCACACTGCTGTCGTCTGCAGTGACGACTAAATTATCCCAACCATATTTTTCTGCATTATGTCCTATTTTATTGAACTTAGGCTTACGTAACAAGTTGTTGTTAACTCAATTAATGTTCTTTCCATTTGCCTTCGTCTTTTATCAGCTTCACTCCATGCACAGCGTGTGTGTTTGAGGAGATACCCTTAGAGTAACAGTGAGAGTCATGAAATGAAAGAGCGGTACAACTGCAGCGGCAGCAGTAATGACTTACCCACTGAACTGAAAATCAGATGAATTAGATGTGGATATATATATTTTTTTCTCCCTATGTTAAAATGTTCATCCCATTATTATTGATTATTTTAACTAATAAATATAAAATCACAAAATGTACATGTTTGGATGTAATTTATTTCCCACATTTTTTTTTTTTTTAAATTAGGGAAGCAGTGTTTAAGTCACGCCTGACATCGCCCTTACACATAAAAGAATGATTCTCAAATTTTAATTTTCAAAACTAGTCTGTTCCAGGTAGAGATTTGTACGGCCATGAAATGAAATTAGTGAAGCTGAACTCGCACTCAAATTTAAAGCCAAGCTCAACTCAAACTTCAAACTTAGTAATTTTGTCTTCTGAGAGAAGGGAAACTGTATGTGCTTGCTTTGAACACACAGAAAAGCTTTGATACCTGGAAAATTAACTTGTATTCGAATAGCCATAATTTAAAATAGAGCCAGACAGAATAAGGCGTAGTGGCCTGTGGGCACAAACACAGGCACCTTATAATAGCCAGTGACTCACTTGTCTAAGGTTGTGTTTTTACTAACTACACATTTTTGGGAGCCCTCATAGATTTGATAGTCATTTCTGTAACACAACTTTAATCCAGTGTTAATCAGAAAAAATGGCAATAATATGTACTGTAATATTCCCACCAAAAATAAATAAATAAATAAAAATTCCCAAGCTTATTTTCTTCCCTGCCAAGAAAACTCATTAACTCCACATTAGTCCTTTTAGCTTAACAGTTCCTCACTTTGGGAGCACTAGCATCTTTTGCGAGCAGCTTTTAGCAGGATTTTTAAATTTGAGAGGAAATTAATGGAACATTGTGTTATTCTTAAGTATTTGGAATTGCACCACTAGCAGTAATTGAAACACTAGGAAGTCCATCAGTATTTATTTTCACCTCAACAATATGATACCACATTGTATAATCACGTTACCAGACCTGCTTATGAATAATTAGTGCAGTTGTATCGGAGCAAATGCTTCTGTTTACTTGGCAAATGTGATATTACACTTCTATTGGCCATTTCTTTGGGAAATTAGCAATGGTCAGTGGAAACAGTGAATGTGCTCATACCCAGCTCTAACACTATGAATATACTCGACATTCAGAGCAGCCTTAATTGCAGAAAATGAGCATGTTGTTGATAATGGCAGTTTTACAGTAGCCACAAGCAGTACAGTTTTTTTCTGTACTGACTGCTGGACTCTATACACTTGTTCCCTGGTACCACACTCACCAGGTTTCCATATTTGCATCAACCTCCATCCTGCTCATTACCCCTGAAAATCAGGTTGCAGCACAAATCTTTCAAAATAAAAGCGCTTTTCTGTTGCTGTCTTGCCAGTTACCCACAGAAATTTGTAGTTTATTATTTTAGAAGCTCATTTTGTTTGTCTTTTCCTTGGAGGATTTCCTGCTGGAATTGAGTATAGCTGAAGCTGCTGTCCAGCTGGAGTATTTCCACGTCCTATAACAGTGAGCTCTCGAGATACCATGCATTAGGAAGTTTTCTTCGACTTTCATGTCCTCCTTAGAATAAAAGAACTGGATTTAGGCACAACTTCTGCAGAGGCCCTTTAAACCTGTCTGTAAGATTAAAGGCTGTGACTGCAATTATGATAAACAGTAGATGCACTGTGGGAACTACCATACAGTCTGTATTACTGATGGGTTTGGAGATAGGGAAGAATATTAGCAGACAGCAACACAGGTCAGCTCAGATTTAGACACGCAGCCTAAATATGTTTGTGTCTAACAAGTCAGAGCTTTTGCAATATTTTCATACTTGAAAGATACAAGAACAGAATGATAACATATGAGATAGCGGGGGTTCCTCTGTAGGTTTTTCCCTGCGCCTCCGGTAGTGAAAGACTTATTAACTGTTTGTTGACGCCTACAGGTCTAGCATGTTCATACATCCGCCCACACTGTGGCCTCTTGGCTTAACAACACACACCTATATGCATGTGCACATACAGATAGAACATGTGCAGATTGTACAGAAGTCTGGAGGCTTTTGTCACCTGTGGTTACAGACCATGCTACAGCCGTCTGGTTTCAGGAATGTACTTAATGGTGTGAAGGTGGAAGGCTGTTAAGAGTGTGTGTGTGTGTGTGTGGGGGGGGGCTGTCTATCTGAGAAAGGGAAAAAAATGCACACAAAGGCGGTACTCATATCACACAAAGACAGATGGACATAGTGTACTAATTATTCCATTTTGAAAAGCGCTTTGTGCTTTCAAACATAACATTTTTCTGCAAGTGATGTTTCATCGGGGGCACTTAGGTGGCTGTTCCCTCCCTTTTTGCCCACAGCGTTACAATCTATTTATTATAATCTATTTTAGTATTTTACCATCCCATAAGGGAAATTTGCTTTGCAGACAGGCCTTGCAATAAAACCACACCGCAGAAACATTTAATACAAAACAATAAGGCCACATAACACTAGGCAGCCATGAAACATGTAGTAAATTGCTCTAATATAAACACATCTTGACCACGGTGAGACAACAATGCTGGGTGCACTTATTTCTTTTCCTTTTTTTTAACTGAGCAACATTACTTATTTACCCTAAAGTAGAATGAATGAATAGAGAAAGCGCATTAAGTGGATACTGAGTTGAATGCTTATTAAAAAACCCTCCCATTGTGCAGCCAAGGGAAACATTCAGAGTAATGTAAATGGATTATATACTTGATATCTCTGCTTGGAATAAGTGGGATTTTTTTTTTCTCCTTCAAGCTCTTGCATAATCTAGAATATTCTTTGTGCCATTTAGGAGAAGAGAGCTGAATAACCAGGTTTACTAGACAGACAGAGACAGGCAGGCGTGCAGGTGCTGGCCGTGTCTTTGTCGTCAGCATTCTACATACCAAAGTGCTGACAGTTGCCTGCATGAACGGCTCTGACAAGTTCAACTATCATTTGGGATGCTTTCTTCTGTTTTAGGCCAGAATGGGAAACAGGAGACAATTAAACAGAACCGATCTGAGCGTTGAGTTGTTGTTACTGGCGGGACAGTATTCAACTGTTAAGATGTATCTGTGTGTGAGCATGCACTTGGCCTTCAGCTTTTATATACGTTTTTTCCCCCAATATGCACATTGATTCTTTTTTCATGATAAGCTGAAGGAGTTGCAGTTGCCGCTTTTTAATTCATTTGAGGAATCCAAAAGGGGTATCTGTCTCTGGTTGAGCATGCACATTTCACTGTGTACAAGTCTGCACATGTCGGCTTTTGTGTGCCGTTTGGATGATTAACTGATGGTACAGTGTGTATGTTCTGCGGGTGGAGTCCCCAACGCTGATTCATGAAGTGGTATATGCGGAACAGCTGGGAATCAGTGCGCCGTCTGAGAGAAGTAAGGTCAGGGGTTGTGGCTGGGTCACACTCTGTGGGAGAGGAGCATGCTCAGCAGAGATGACAGTGATTGTATGTAAGTGAGGTGAAGGGAGAGGTGATGGTGGTGGTGGTTGGGGGGGGGGGGTGAATGAAAAAACAAAAACAGATCAGTGTGAAGTCAGGGATAAGAAAGCAATAAGAATGTTGCCTTTATTTAGGTCTTGCTTTACTCAGTGCGTGACTTTTTTCGTCATCACTGCAGCTATTGTTAGTAACAGAGTTAATTGTTAATTGATCCAAAGAGCGATTAAAAGAGACAGCTAATCTCCCTCTCTGTGAGACACACACACACACAGACACATATGGACTGTAGAGAATGAGAGTGGATGTTTATTACAGGATCTAGTGGATGCTAAGGTGCCGTGGGGGCTATTAAAGCCCTCACTTAAAAGGGACTATCAGGGAACAAAGATGTGTGCTGCTTGGAGGAGGAAGGGATAGAGGGGTTGGAAAAAGAGAGTGAGAGAGAGGCCAGGGAAGAAAGCAAAGTCCTTGGAAGAGCGAGCAGAAGGAGGGAATAAACAGAGTGAGCACATCTGGATTGCCTCAGCAGAATATTTGTGCAACATCTGGAAAAATTCCCTGGAATTTAAGGCTCCCCTCCTTTTATTTCATTTTTTTCCTCCTTTTTACTTCTGCGTCCTTTTTTTTCCCCTCATCTTCAAAGTCGCTTACCTTTGTGCAGCATGCATGTAAATACTCCCTAAGTAATGCATGTTGAGCCCTTGCAGACTTTATAGCAGACCAAATTGGGCCCATGTGACCAACTCCCCTTTGTGCAGGGCTGGGCTAATTAAGTGGCAGACAAGTGAGAGGGCACCCGGCTGTGGATCTAGATTTAGGCCAGACCCGGGCCAAACACAACTCCTCATAAAATAAAAAAGAGGAAAAAAAAGATTCCTTCACTTTTTAGAGACGGTAAACTTTAACTCATAGTACTAAAATAAAAATAAATAAACGTGTTGTTTTTTTTTCCCCAGAGCTAGCATATATTTCTGGTATATCTATGAAGGGACCACTGTATGTGATGATTAAAACACAAACAGGCTTTGTGTTTTTTATTTTAATGTGACTTGTTGTCATTGAATGAAAAATGCAAAAGAATGTTTTCATATGCCTTCCTTTGAGATGCAGTCTCCCAAATGGGACCGGAAAACCTTAGTATTTAATCAGCACCTCAACTTGCTTTGTATCACTTAGTTTCCACAGAGTCTGCAGTGCTTCGTTCAACTAAGAGGCCCTTACAGTACATTACAGATGCACAACAAGGCTTTTGTCTGTCTCCACGGTGAGATCACAAGAGTGGTTCTCTTTCCTCTCATCACCAGTGAAGCACGCCTGTGTTCATTAGTGATTAAGATTCAGATGGGCTCTAAGCGCCTTCTGTCTTACCTGGGTGAGGCTCCTTGTGGGTCGGCGGCGCTGACAGGCAGGTAGCTCTCTTAGAGCGCAGAGGAGAGCAGGGGAGCACAGAGGTACATGCTAATGTGGCAACTGTGCTGATCAAAAGAGATGCATCACTGGGCTCCTTCTGATGGGCTTACTTATGCTAGGCCCCCCCTGAGAGCAACAGTGTGCACAGTGCTCAGTGAGAGGAAGAAAGGAGGATAGGGGAAGAGAGATGGTGATTGGAGGGGAAGAAAGAGATACTTATATAGAGGGGGATAAGTGACAGCAAGTGAGGAAAGATGAAGGGAGAAATGTAAGGAATACAGAGCAGTTAGTATTGAATCAGTAAGGTAATGAACCAACATAACCTTTGACTGAACCTTTCACAGGTTCAGGCCTGAGATATGGTAATAATTATTTATTACAGCTATTACAATCATCTCAGCCTGTTTTTATGTTGATCTAGTTCTCTTTGCAGCCTGGTATCTGATAGAGACGGCAAACATGCTGCCCGTCAATCGTGTTTCTATGAGGACCCCCCCCCAATGTTGCTCTGCACCTGAGCTACATCTTTCCGCCTGGCTGAGCTGACAAGTCGCGCTCCTTTCTAGGAATGCTGATGTTGACGATACCGATGTGTGTCTGTGTGATGTCAGCTTACAGGGCATTCTAATAGTTATTTTAATTATTGATGTTATTTACAGTGGAGGAAGACGTAGAAGAAAAACAGAAATGCAGAGGATTGTGCTTCCTTTAAAATTTGAATCTAACAGCCTGAGGGACCAAGGGTTATTGAATGCACGCTACCTCCACATCAGACTACACCAGAAAACATTTCCCACATGCCTTAAGGTTGTATTTACACACATCTCTGTGTGGTCCTGCAGAATGACCTTGTTTTGGCTTGTCCACTTGCCCATCCTTTGATCCAAATTAACTTTGCTCCTTTGGACCCTACATTTTGAAAGGGGGGGCACCACTGCTCAGCGCTAAACTGATATGACGGTCTGTCTCTCTTGGTCAGTAATTGTTATTTGAGATAAGAGTTTTTACCCCGGAAGGCAGATTTAGTATTTTTGGAGCAGTCTTACGCTTCGCTGGCTCATCATATCTTGCGGTTTCTGCAGGTAGATGTGCGGTGATGTCATCCATGGCATTTCGGAAGCTTCCGAAAGGTGCCTCTCACCTATTAACCTGGACCTCCCCGCTCTTTTGTGCACCTCAGGGCCAACGCTTAAACACACACACACACACAAAAAAACACACAAAGTGAAACTCCAAATAAATCTCTTAAGGTTAACCAGAGAGTCTTACTTTTACATCATAAACGTCTGTAATATAAACAGCAAGTCCAATGATTGTTTAGATTTAAGGTAAGAAATTGGTCGTAAACCTTGAATTCCAAGACTGTGCGCGCTGTGAGGTGCAGAGCTGTGGAAATATAAGCAATGTCAAAATAAAATATCAGATTATGTCTTATTTAAAAAAATATCCAGTTTTCTACCTCTACCTGTCACAACCAGTGAAATGTGCTTTTGGCAACTAAACTGTAAACACAAAGTAACTTTTATGGTGAGATCATTTGAGGCTGAAACAAAAGTAAGTTCATCCTTAGCTGGAAAAACCATTAAAATCTAAAAATAGATAATTACACATTGTTTTCATGTGAACCATTTCACTTCATTTAGAAAGTATATTTAAATGAAGTATATTTAAACGGACTGGTGCTTATATAGCACTTTCCTACTCTGCTTGAGCACTCGGCACACTTCCTTACCGGAAGTCTCATTCACCCATTCATACAAATGTCCTATTCTATGCATAAATGCTTTTTAACCACGCACTCCAGTGGATGCATCAGGAGCAACTTGAGGCTTCGGTATTTTGCCCAAGAATACTTTATGTCAAATATGTCACAGATGCATCATTTCTTCAGTGTTGTGGTAGATCTGATAGAAGATGCACACTGCTGGGATCCCGACCTGAAAACCCGAGGGTCAAAGCGACTGGAGGCAAGGGCCTCGTATTAGTCTGGGCATTGGTGTTACATTACATCACACTGATTGCTGATCGCATTTGCTGGACAATCTCCAGCTAGAAAGGAAGTGACAGATTTCAGTCCATTGACCAGCGTTTTATCTCACGTGCACGCTCACACATATACATTTCCTCTGTGTGGCTCCCGTTCTCGACCGACCACAGAGTCACAGTGAATGAATGATTGGTATTCCACATGCTGGGCTTCAGGGGATTGACTGAGCTTATGACCAGCTTAGCCTGCAGTTCTGTGCTTGATTGGCAGCTGTAGTTTCCTCTTTCGGTGCAGCAGGGTGGATAGATGGTGGTGGAAAGGATGGGTTGATAGGGTACCAGTGACATTTTGCATCTCACGACATGTCACCCTGCATTAGTCTGTATGTCTCACTCATACATTTTCTATTCCATTCAGACAAGCCTCAAGTAATAATGTCAGATCACCACTGAATTGCCTCATTTGGAGCCAGTTTCTGTCAGTGAAAATTTCACCAATTTTTATCTGTGATTGATTTGCTGGTGGGCAATCCCCTCGCTCTCATTTTGAAAGTTAAGTTGCCTCAAACCAGCCCCCCCCCCGCCCATCTGCAGGCCGACCAGGTCGCTGTTGTGCCGGCCCGCTGCCGGTGTGCCTCCTTTTGCACACACTTCCACACAAACACCACCAGAACCGACCGCAGATGTGCATTTGGTGTATTTTTACATGCATTTGGCCTTTGACGATATGAGTCAATATATTCCTCAAGAACTGAGGCTCAGGCTTCCCGGCACACTTTTGCTGTCAAGTTGTAAGCAGTTAAAATACGTGACGTCTTTGTTTTTGTAACATTTCACTGTCCTTTGCATTTACCCAGGATAATGGGCAGTGTATGTTACAGCCATTAGCCTGTCACAATGGAGCTGTCTCCTGCTGGAACTGTGTCCCCTCCTGTTATGATCATTTTCATGCTATCGCAGGCTCTCGCTTTGTTTCCTGTCTCAGAGGGAACGGCTCGCTCAAGTCTTTAATGCTCTGTTTTTGTGCTCATTGAAAAGCCTCGCTTCCAACCAGCATACAGAGTAGCAACACACTTGCTATGCTGAGCCTCGTTCCCCCATGGAAGAGAAATAATTTATAAAATGAAATCTACATTTGTTGTGTAAATGACCACATGCTGTAGGATATTTAATCCTGCCTGTAGTCAATCCCAGTCATGTGATTTGACCTAGTTCTGTATGCCTCCCACTGCTTGTCTCTCCCCCTTTTTCTCTCTTTCTCACTTTCTTTTTTCCATAGACTTGCTCTCCCATTATCTCTTGCTATCCCTGTTTTTGCCTCTTCTTTCTCATTTTATCTCCCTCCCATTTGCCTGTCCACATGTTGGCAGCTGCTCTTTTGCGCGGCTCATCCGATGACTTGTCTTTTCCTCGCGACGTGTTAATATCTTTTAACAATGTAGCTGACAACTTTGCCCTTGACTGTGGACTTAAAACAGTCCAACTCCAAAAATGAGACATTTATCATACAAAGGAGGACGACTCAAACCGAGTCACCATTCAACTTTGTTTGAATCACACCTCGCAGTCAATAAGATCTTGTGGTGTGTTCTCACCGAGACGCGGATTTGCCTCGTTTCACATCACCGGCTGTCAGATTGCTTCATTGCATAGACTTTGTAATCACATTGCATGAAAAATGAGTATTTGGTGGGTGCACACCATTATAATACTATAATTAAACAGTCCATTGATTATATTTCAGAGGTGTAATTCCACCAGTCTGGTTCAGTAGAAGTTCTGGTGTCTAGTGTTATTTCAGGTAGTAATTAGAAAACACTTTTAGATTCATTAGGTTTTTTTATACGGTATTTCCAGTGAGGTAGGCCTTACTGGGACATGCGCATACTCCAGTGTTTGACAGTACAGTGTCTTATTGTTTCATTCAGTTGAAATTATTTAGAGGAGGAGGAATGCAATCAATATGTGTACCTCAAAAATTTAAACAACCTGACAGGGTAAATACTGTTCACACAGTATTACAATGCTTCCAAATGGAGCTTTATTTTCTGTCATCATTTTAATCCATGTGTAGACATTTGGACCTGTCATCAGTTTTACCTCTGGATTCTTTACAGATAAGATAAGAGAAGCTGGCCTTTATTAGTCCCACAGTTGGGGAATTCACATTATTTCTGCAGCAGCAGAGTGGGCAGGAATCAATAGAATCATAGATGCAGCATAACCGACAATAATACTATACAAAAAAAAAAGTACAACATACACACAATGATATATGGATGTTTATTGATTGTCTCGAGCTGCACGTTGCTGTCAGATGCTTATAAAGAGAAAAGGAAAGGAGTGGTGTTTTTATTACTTTGCAAATGATGCCATTTAGATTTGAGAATAAGATAGATGGATAATCTGACACTTATCTGGATATTCCCTGTAAGAGCAACTGCAGCCAGCTTGGCACATCCTCAGCTGGAACGATTTGGTTGCCTCTTGGAATGTGTGGCATGCATCCATTCCTGAAGAGCATGAGAGATCACTCAGGCTTCGGAATAATACTCTTAACACGTAACAAGCCTCGGCTGTTTTACTTACCCATGAAGTACTGCACACTTTACATGTCGGTGAATTTTGCATATATTATGTTGCGCGTCCGTGTGTTTTCTGTGTTGCCTCACAAGGTTTTAAGAGCTATCACAAGGTGTTATGTCTCTGCAAATGTGAATCAGCGTTGCTTTGGTTTCCAAGTTATCAGTCTAATGGCTTTGAGGGAAAAAAGCTGTTTTTGTGTCTGAAAAAATTTATAGTGAAAGAGCCTGTTCTTTTATTTTTACATGTTTCCCATGTGTTCCAGCTTCCTCCCAAAGTCTAAAGACATGCGTGGTGAGTTAATTAGTGATTCTAAATTGCCCATAGGTTTAGAGTATGAGTGTGCTTGGCCGTCTGTCTCCTTCTGTTAGCCCTGCAATGGCCTCACAACCCATCCAGGGTACACTCTGTTAATGTCAGCTGAGATCTACAAGCGAGGGAGTGCAATTAATGGCTGGATCTACCGAATCTAAATTGCTGAAGTGCAGTATTAGATAGGAAGCACAGAAAATATTATGAATCACATATAGTTGTGCTATATGCACTGCTTGTGGCTCGAAGTCCGAATTTATCGTGGATTCTTTTTTTCCCCTCTGCAGGGGAATTCTGGATGTATAAAGGACTGGTTAGGCAAGGAAGATTATGTGATTATTGTGCAATTGCTCTTGTAGAATTTAATGAAAGTCATTAACATGAACCCTTATGCGGTTCTATTTGAGAGTAAGCATTTTACTCCTGATTTTAAAGGCTCAGCAATTTGGGCTCTCACAGTATTTCATAATTTTTACGTAACACACGTAAAGAGCCAAGGAGCAAGTTGAGAGTTGTAGCCAGAACTTTCCTGGAAAACCCAACCTTTCCAGGCCTTTAGTGAAAACCAGTGGATTACTTAGGGCTTTAGTGAAAAATCAATTTCATTCGATTTTGCCAAAGTTTATATAACTGTTTATTTATGTACAGTACCAGTCGAAACGTTTGGACATCTTCTAATTCAGTGGGTTTTCATTTATTTATAAAAATGATTGCATTGTAGATTAATACTAATGTCATTGAAAATATGAAGAAATACATGTGGAATTATTTAGCAAACAAAAAAGTGTTTTATATTTTAGATTCTCCAAAGCAGGCACCTCTTGCTTAGATGACAGCTTTGCACATCTTGGCATTTTCTCAGTCGGCTTCATGAGGCGGTCACCTGGAACGGCTTTCAGTCAGCAGCTGTGCCTGTCAAGAGTTAATTTCTTGAATTTCTTGCCCTCTTAATGTGTTTGATACCAATCAGTTGTGTTGTGAAGAGGCAGGGTTGGTATACAGTGAATAGCCCTATTTGAGTAATGTTTTAATCCACATTATGGCAAGAACTGCAGTCCATCATTACTTGAAGAAATGAAGGTCGGTCAGTTAAAAAAATTTCTGGAACTTTGAAAATAACATTATGATGAAACTGTCTCTTTTTATATATATTAGAGAGAGAGAGAAATAAATGGATGGATACATAGGTTGATAATATGATTTCCTCGCAAGCATCTCAGTTAGGTTAAGGTATAGCCATAATGTGGGACCTGATACGTGAAGGTGTACTCTGGAGAGAGAGAGCCCTGTTGTGATTATTTTGGCCCAAACTCTTCATTTCAAGACTTGACTTTTCTCTGTAAGCACTCTTTTCCTGTCCAAGACTTTCTAAGTCCAACTCAGTTCTTTGGGAGATGGTGACACTGAATCAGAGGTGTGTGTTTTACAACCAATTTAATGTTGAATTGAAAGCCAGCCTGGACAGGATTATGCAAGTTTTTGTTTTCCCATCTGGAGTCTTCTGCTCCCTAATGGAGCTTCGCTGTCAAAGAGCTGGAATCGGTATTGCTGGTTTTAAGATTCACCACTCATATTTAATGGCTCCAACTTAAAGACACGTTTTAGACAAAGAGAACACTTAATCCCTGTTTTTGAAACTGTCCTGCAAGTGGTCTGCCTTGTGCAATTCTTACTCTACTGTATTTGAATTTCACTGGGTTTTTTTTTTTCTTTGTTTGTTTGTTTCTTTTCTTTTTTTTAATTTGCACATCTGAGCAGAGCAGCTGGAGCTCCAGATGTTTTTGTTTCAAGTTTTGAATTATATACTACTCCACATTAATATGTTTCACATAGGAGACTCAGATATGCTGTTTCTTAAGATATTTAGGGCTTTTTTTTTTTTTTACTCTTATTATTATCATTATCAAAGTTACCAAAGTGTTGCTGTTTTCATTTTTGGAACTGAAGATAATCACTTAAATATTATTCATCAGTGTCCAAAATCATGCAAATTAGTGTGTTGTGTGTGTGTGTGTGTGTGTGTGTGTGTGTGTGTGTGTGTGCGTGTGTGTGTTTCAATGCTTTTATAGCAAATTATTTTACTAATGATTAAGAAAAAAATGTGAGGATGCTACAATCTTTTGGTTATAGACTGTTGAAATTTGAAGACAGCAATTTCTGGACTGTTAAAGTCTTTTTACACAGTCTCGTGAAACCTTGCATGTTTGTATTATCAGTAATTTCAGAATAAAACATCTTGTTCTTGCACAGGAAAAGAAAAAAAATAAAATAAAACACCAAGTTTTTCTCTGTTGTCGGCCTGGTTAGAATTTGACTGTGACAGCTCAAATGAGACTGGGTGTACCCATAACTCAGAATGAGAATATGCTAATCCAAGCCTTGACTTAAGCAACGCGTAAAGCTTGATTGTTGAATCTGGGTCAGAGTTTTAAAACATATTGTTCAGAAGAGAAGAATAGATGACGTGGGTGGCAGCACAGGTCCTTCCTTAGTTTTGTCCTTCGTTGTTTGTACATGTTTACATCCTCAGCATGCGAACTGAAGATGTACTAGGCTGAGGCAACAGGAGGAGGTTAATGGGGGACTCTGTGCTCCTGTAGAGATGGAAGCGTGGGCGTGTGGAGGCAATTTAGCAAGCTAACAGGAAGCGTGTTCTGGGACCTTCCGCCAGGATTCAGGCAGATAGTGAGTGGGGCACAGGTCGCTGCGCAGTACCCCACCTCCATTTTTTCCCACAGAACATCTCTGTTCAGCTGTTAGTGTGTTAGATTTTTTCCCCCTGTAGTATATTCATCTCTATACCTTTTTTTTTTTAAGCATCACTTGCTGAGATCATTTTCTTTGATCACTCCAAAAACGTCAACTATGATAAAGAAAAAAATCGAGGCCCTGAACTAAGGCCAGAACCATGTCCAATTGCAACTATTAATCATAGCTAAAAATAGCAGTTTTGATGCTACACTGAAGCAGTGCAGACCAGGGTGAATCCTGCAAAGTATGGCCATCATTTCCACCCATGATCCATTAGAAGAAGCTCATAAAACAAAGCTTTATCTTTCCCTTTCTGGTGCTAATATTTCACAGCTGAGAAAGGGCCAGTGTGTGCTTTGCCAAGGGCGGCTGGTGTGGGCAGATACTCTGTCATGTGAATGGCTACTGTAAAGATCAGCAGCGGGATAGTAGATTTTTAAATGCTTCCTTGTGTCCGTTCCTGCGTGAAAGGAGCCTCTTTTACCCTCACGGCTTTTTCTGAGTCCAATCACACAAATTTGATTAGAGTCGTTTGCCCAAGGAGCTGCTCTGGCTGCTGGGTTGCAGTGAGGCCCTTGTTCCCCTATTTGCCCCGGAGAAAGGTTCTGACGTACGCAAGTAACCTTTGAACCACCCACCCTCTTTTTTTTCTTCCCCTCTAACCTCATTTACCACACTCTTTTAGTTTTCCTTCCTCCCTCTGTCTGTCTGCTCATCAGAGGCCTTCCTTTGGCTTCGCAGTAAGCGAATCAAAGACTGTTGCCTCTGATCATGCACTGCTGCTTTATTTGTCACCACTGCAGTGGAATGTTTTATGCAAAAAATAGAAAATAGAGCATCTCTGTGGAAGATTGCACTCTACACTCCCCAGAAAATATACTGGCAACCGGCGGCTATCGGACCGAAGGTAGCTGGTTGGAAACCCTACCGAGAGGTCAGGTGATATGGAGGCTATACCTAAACACGTCCATCCTGTAGAACACTTTTGTCTTAACATTAAAGTTTTTGCACAGAAAACTCTAACAATGTTGCATGTGTTGAGAAGTCTCGCAACAGCCAGCAGCTTGTGTGAATGGACGCGGTAGGTTTGGTTACTTGCACCCAAGAATGCAACAGAATGGACAGAGCTTTGTCACGAGTGTTTGTGACACTTTCAACTACTTGTTTCAGGATGTTCATAAGTTAAAAGTGACATAATAATGATTTAAATGTTTCTACATTTAACAAAGTGGTGCATTAAAGTAGATTTTATAGCTTCACAAGGCTTTAACAGAAAAAAAATGCTTGCCACGTGTTACTTCCTGTATTTTGCTCAACATTCTAACATTCTGGTGTAATTACCTTAATTTTTAGCTTGCGGTGTTAAATGAGTGTAAGTCTTTTCCATCTTTAGTTTTTATAAAGCTAGAAAAAGCTATAGCTTGTAGACAGATGTGCTTCTCAGTAACAGCCCTGATGTTACGGCTTTAAAAAGGTCATTAATGTCAATTCTACCTTTTCTATAGAGGCTTCGCAGCTTCGAATGTCACACCGGGGCAACTGCCAGTTTCATTATCCTGAGACTGTGTGAAAGTGCAGACTCAGTTTCAGACAAAGTAGGAAGGCTTGGGTTTTTTTTGCTTTTTTTAAAAGAACCGTTACAGAAAGGTGCTCTTGTTCATTTCAAAAGCTCCTCAGTTTAGGTCTCACAAAACACAGTCGCTTAATAAGTCATTCAATAAAGCTGTCCAGTTAACTTTTTATTGCCAGTCCAGACCTCAACAGCGGTTGGTTTTGTGACTCACAATTTAAAAAAAAACAAAAAACAACAAAAAAAACAAGATGAGTTGCAGATTTTAATCACTGTTTGTTTTGTTTTTCAGTTAAGGATTAATCATATCATCAACTTCCTGCCAAAGGTGGTTTTGCTACAAGTGATCTTGGCTTGTTGTGGCTGAACCTGAAAATTGTGTCTTCCTGCCAAGGTCTTCACGTGTGACTGTGACAGGAGATTTTGTCTAACCGTCCACTGTGACTGAAAGAAGCCTTGTAATCGGAAGGAAGGGCAAGTCGTTGCTCTAGAAAATCTGCAGTCCAAGAATTTTTTTAAAATTTGCAAGCAAAAATCAATATTGATACTAGGGACTCATTATTTTAGGCTTGACACAAAACCAAAAATCAAATCTAACAAATCTAAAGTCTGTGCTCACCTGAAAGTTCTAAGGACTCACCAGACCCCCTGCTACTGACCTTAAACTCTGTCAGGGTTTCCCCAAGGTTTTCTTAATACGGGGATTATATTTCGGGCAAATAGTCATTCTTATATACTTTTTTCAAGTCCACTTAGAGTCCTGCTAAAACGGTGCATGTGTAGTGTAGTGTCTGTTCAGAGGTATGACAGGTCCGCTCAGAAATCCACATTCACCCTTTGGTGATTAAAATTTAGCCTCTTGGACCCAAATGGGCCCTTGCATAATCACAAATGTGGAAAGTTTAACAACCGTCTAACGAGGTCAAAACTGAGATGAAATTTTAACCCAACGGTAGTGTTTCTGAAACTGAAAGAGGGTGTGTAATCAATACAGAAGGGCAGGGAACCATGCAAAAACAGCAAGCACATTATTTCCAAGTTTTCTAAAATTTATCACAGCAATTTTTCTAACAAGCATGGTGCTATTATCAGCAAGTAGGTATGGCTTCCAGTGATCATTGATTTTTTTTTTTTTTGTGCTTTGTTATCATAATAGAGGTGCCCAGACTTTGCTCTGGCTGAGAGATAAATGTGAGTTTAATGACATGTTTAAGCATGGCTTTCTTCTTCAAAATAGATTTCATCTAGTGGGAGGGAAGACAGTTTGCCGATGGAGCAAATATGCACAGGGACAAGCAAGACACTTTGCATGCTGAGAGCTGCATTCCTCTCATTTCTTGAAAGGAATGCAGCTCTCGAGAAATGTTTGATTACCAGTGGATGGATCCTGTGTCTTTTAGCTCCAAACAGATTTAAAAAAAAAAAAAATTTTGCATCAGCACAAAGGCTTCGTTGGAGTAGTAACTACTGAATTTAGGAGGCGACGCGGGCGGATCATGGAAAGCAAATATCAGATGATTGTCAACTGCCATGTTTGATGTGTGTCATTTAAAGGAAAACACAGTCTATTAGGATAATGTCTAATATCTTATTTTCATGGTTGACTAATCCACTGATATAAAGCAAATTAAAAAAAAAAAAAGCAAATGAAGGCACTTGAAGCAGCATATCAATGGAATTTTTGCTTTATACAGAGAATCCACTAAAATACATATCTCAAGTACATGCGGGCAAACACGACTGAAGCCTCCTCTCCTGCACACGGAGGTTTGAGGCCTCCTTCAGCTGAAGGTGAGTGCCAGTCATGACGGTAACAGTAACGATTGATGGCCCCCGCTGTTCCATCCTTCCACGCACTCTATCAGGATCTTATCCCCTGAAGCCCCATAAAGGAAAGGCTTTTTTTTTTTTATTGCACCTGGGAGATGCATTAAGGGGCCAATGAACTTTGACCTTGGGCTTGGTCACCCTGGCAACATAGGACATGAACAATTCTTACTTGTCGGGAGAATTCAGCTACAAACCCTTGAACTGATAAATGCTTGAATGTATTTTATTCAGAAGGCTTCAGTTTGTGAGGTCTTGTAAACCCTGGAAGCCTATTCACTGGTGTATCTGTGGTAAATGAAAAATGTCCTTAAATGAAAATGCTGCAGCTATCTTCTTAGTGGGTTTTGTTATAATGCCAAATTTACACACCTTTGTTTCATTAGAACCTTGTCATTAAGCCTTTCTTTTATTAGCTTTATATCAATAAAAGCCCTTCTTTCATTAGCAGAACATCTCAAAGGCTTGCCTTCATTAGCACAAGGCTGTAAATGCTAGATGGGATTTCATTAGCAGTCTATCTTTAATGAGGAAACTCCCAGCATGTTTACATTGCTCTGATCCCCCATGATGGCTGCAAAGGATAATGCTGATTGGCTGTTAGAGGAAGTTTTTGAGCTTGTCCTTGAAAGACTGGATCATGCAGTTATTAAAGCCAATGAGATCCTTGCTCCTCAGAAGTGAAGAGCAAGATCAAACATTTTGGTAATCAAGATCCTGCTTGAATATATGAACCAAGACATAATCATACAATGCTGGAGAAGATTTAATGACAAGACGTGCACCGACTTTACCTCTTACAACAGCAGATCCAGAACCTGCACGTGCATGCCCACACGCTTTCATCATGCACTCCAAGGCTTTAAAAGTAAAGCCCTTCACTCAAAATGATTTATCAAGTCAAAAAAAAGAAAGAAAAAAAAAAGACCGATTCCTGTCAAATTCATCATTCTTGAAGTATATTTACAGCTGCCAACCAGCTAAATGTTTGATGAGTCATTCCTTGCAATTATGTTATTTTTGAGATTTGAACTCAAGTTGTGAAACATTAGCAACTTAACCAACTTAGTTTTTCTTTCTTTTTTAATATAACTTAGGTGTATTTGCAACACACATTGATATGTTGCGAATTTTTTCAGGTTCAAACAAACTTGTCCCCCTTTTTGTCTTTAACGCCTTCTCTAAGGCTGTAGGTGAAACCCCCGTGCTTTAACATTACTCTGTCCCATGGTAACATTATTCTAGTGGATTGCTTTTAGTGTAAGATTTGTTTTTTTTCTCTCTTTTCTTTTTTTTGGGGAGGGGGGTGCTGTCTCCTTAGTTTACTCCTGACTTTGGAAAAGTGCACTATGACTGGGAAGCAGATCTTGTATGTTAATGGCTTAATGCTTAGTGACATTGCTCAGAGCGCCATGCCATGTTTCACTGTTTGGCCTCCAGGCCCTTTATTCAACCAAGAATGTGTCGTGTTCTTAAAGAACTTAATTTGGCAAAGATGGGAAAAATATGGCATAGTGTGACCGCTTTTAATTGTACTTTGGGTTGAACTGATCCCATTAAATTAACACTGCACTTACAACTCAGAACTTCACACACATACATATAGTCTTGACAGAGGTCCAGTGGATTCTTAGGCTCCTCCAACATGCCTACAATCTTCATGATGCCCATAAAGCTGCATTCGAGAGGCTTTGCTGTTATTTGAAGATGACATTTTCCGACATCTGATGACAACAGCAGCAGTATGATGCTCGTTAAACGATGATAGATGTGATGTGCGTGTGACATGAGAAGAAACAGGCTTTATTTTAATTTAATGTGTTCCTCTTTGCCGGTTTTATTTAATTTGTGATATTTGGGATGATCTCAGTCCATCTATTTGCTCTTACAGGTCCAGACTTGAGTTATCTTGCCAGTCCCAGAGTCATCGGTAATGCTAATCAAAGCTTTGAAGAATGTGTTGAATATCAAAGCCCCACCCCACCTCACTTCACCCCAACCCCCATCCCCACCACCCACCCACCGCTTCACATGTCTGTATAATTGCACTTGCACATGGTACAGACACAAATATCAGCATCTCAGACAGCTTATCATGGGGAACTAATTCAATATCTCTTTGCCTGTTTTAAATGTCATTCTCTGAGCTCATCTGGAGTGACATGTTTTTCATGGTGGAAATAAAGGAGCTTTATTGGGCTCAGATCACAGTGACGGGGAGGGCTCTTTGCTTGCTGCTCTCAATGTCTGCAGAAAATTCAAAGGTCCTCTGAAGGAGTGAATAAAGTTTGGATTTGCAGAGGTCTTCTAATGCCAATAAGATCCGCATGAGCTACCCCGTCAATAAAGATGGAATGACTGCTACTCCGCACGCACAGGTTTGCCTTTTGGCTGCAGTGTCAGTGTAGCAAAATACCAGTCATATGCCACTATCAGTCCATATAGTGCTACTCAGTCTGGCATATTTTTGTAATTTGATATTAATAGACCTATTGCACCTAATGTATTATACCAATACCTGGATTTAACTAAGCAAATAGGTACGAGCCTCCTATTGGATAATTACTGCATGGGCGATTATCTTTCAGCTGGCAACATTCAGCTTCTCATTTCTTAAACAATCATGTCGAAAGACACATCGCGTGGTCGTGGAAAAGATGTCAGTCTGTTTGAGAAGGGTCAAATCATTGGTATGCATCAAGCAGAGAAAACATCTAAGGAGATTGCAGAAACTACTAAAATTGGGTTAAGAACTGTCCAACGCATTATTAAAAACTGGGAGGATAGTGGGGACCCATCGTCTTCGAGGAAGAAATGTGGCCGGAAAAAAATTCTGAATGATCGCGATCGGCGATCACTTAAACGTTTGGTGAAATCGAATTGAAGAAAAACAACAGTAGCACTCAGGGCTATGTTTAATAGTGAAAGAGCATTTCCACACACACAATGCATAGGGAACTCAAGGGATTGGGACTGAACAGCTGTGTAGCCTTAAGAAAACCACTAATTAGTGAGGCTAACTGGAAAAAAAGTGAAGTGATGCACCCATCATGCCTTGTGCCTACTGTACATGATCTGGGGTTGCTGCAGTTGGTCAGGTCTAGCTTCAGCAACATTATGTGCTCAAAGAATGAGGTCAGCTGACTACCGGAATATACGGAATGACCAGGTTATTCCACCAATGGATTTTTTTCTTCCCTGATGGCACGGGCATATTCTAAGATGACAATGCAAGGATTCATCGGGCTTGAATTGTGAAAGAGTGGTTCTGGGAGCACGAGACATCATTTTCACACATGGATTGGCCAACCACAGAGTCCAGACCTCAACCCCATTGAGAATCTTTGGGATGTGTTGGAGAAGGCTTTGCGCAGTGGTCAGAATCTGCCATCATCACTGCAAGGTCTTGGTGAAAAATTAATGCAACACTGCATGGAAATAAATCTTGTGACATTGCAGACAATGCCACAGCGAACGCATGCCGTAATCAAAGCTAAAGGCGGTCCAACGAAATATTAGTGTGTGACCTTTTTTTTTTCTTTTTTTTTTTTTGGTGGTGACTTTTTTTTGGCCAGGCAGTGTATTAGGGTGCTATAATTCTCAATATTTCTCAAAACATTGCTATTTTTGAAAAATCTAGATTTGTTTGTTCTTTTCTTAGCTGGATGAAGTCAGTGACTGGTGCGTGCTTGCCTCGAGGGGATGCAGCCTCCTCAGTTGCCCCATTGTGTCACATAATGGCTTCCCTATTGAAAATGACCACCATGACCCCTGAAACAGACAGTATGACGACCTCCTCCATTCCCTTCAGGCACCCCAACTTACTCTGGCATTTTGACCACACAGAGCTGCTAACCTTAATGCTGTCCCCGAAAGCCTTTTCCCCTTCACCCAGGCCAGCCTTACCCAGCACTGTGCAGGTTCTGTCCACTGTCTGGAGCCTTCGAGGCTGGGTGTTGCTTAGGGTGTTGTGCATCTGGTTGCAAAGCTGTAACATCCAAGCGGTGTGCTGGTTCTGATGATGAGTACCAACTTTAGTTCATGAGTACCAACCAGAAGGCTCTAAATTGAGGATTTTGTCTGGTTTTTTGTTTGTTTGTTTGTTTTGCCAGAGTTGGCACTTTTAAGTCAAAGTTTATCATCAGCTGTTCAGAAGCCATTATTCATTTTTATCCCATCTCCACATTCTTCCTGATCCATTTATGTCTAATTTCTCTTTATTTTATTTTATTGTAGGGTTCTTGAAGCCCCAGTGCTCTTTGGCTCCTCCGATGCAGCGAGGCCGCTCAGGTGAGGCTTGTTCCTGTTTCAGTGGCGTGTGTCCCCTCCATGAGCGCCGCCTATCCACAGGTATGAACAAAGTTTTTGGTACTCTGTTTCTTTTGTGGGATCTTGGGTAAAATATGGGGGAATGCACTGTGTAATCTAACAAGTAGGAAGTCATGTTGGCCTCATTCTTTTTTTTTTTTTAAGGGTGCCTCCAAACCTGATGCATCCTAAGAGACGGTCTTATCCAAAATGAAATATAATTTAATTTGTTTTCTTGCCTTCAAAGGCACATCAAAATTATGTGAATTTTAGACCAGTAGTTCAATTATGATAAATCACCTTTTTCTTACCATGGCCTTCCTGTTTTGCATTTATGATGGTTTGAAACAAACTGTTCTGAAACACAGTTCAGGCTTTGAAGCTGATTTATTTCACTGGTTTTACTACAGGGCTGGAAAGTATTGCTTGTTTTTTGTCACATATGTGCACACTCCACAGCCTCTGGTCAGAGGTGTGGTTGGGGGTGGGGTGGGGGTGGGGGTGGCGGGTTAAGAGGCAGCATTCAGCCTGGTTTTTTTTTATGATTAATGGTGTCTTTGCATGTGGAGCCTCAGTGATGGACAAGTTAACAGAGGTGCTCTGAGAACAGCCCCCTTCCTCCCAGCACCTCAGTCGGCCCTCTCGGGCAAGCAGAGGCTGACATCAGTGGGTACTCTGAACTGAGCTGTCTGGTATGTGGCTAATGAATAATGGTCCAAACTGTGCAGAACATGTGGTTATGCTGATACATTTATCATTCCATCCCCGAGGCTCGCTCCTTCGGCGCTGTTACCAGCTGAGCTGCCCGTCTTGTGATGAGAGCATGACTCGTACGCTAGGACAAAGCCACTGCAACATATAAAAGTATAAAAACCTCTGTTTGATTTCTCTGCATGAAATAGAAACACTCTAAAATTGCTGTAGATGTTTTTGTTCTGAAACTGTGTTCCTAAGCAAAGCCATCCATTTTTAAAAATTTTTTTTTTAGCCATGTGTTGCTGGAAGATACATGTTCTAAAAGAAACCAAGAGTTTTTCATATTTCCTTTTGCTACAAAGTAGCGTTTTGCACCGAACTGCAAATTAATCAAATTCCTTCTGCTTTGCGTCATTTCTTTTTTCTTCTTCTACTATTAAGTGTTCTCAGAATTCATTTATTGAGGCGGTATATTGAATTTAAAAAAATAACGAGTAAATATTATTAAATATTGTGCTAAATCAGTCATCCGGCGTTCAAGAAATGTTATAATCAGTCTTCAAAGCGAGGGCGCATGAGGGAAAACACCTTATGTCTAAAAATATTCAGTTGATTTGTGTTGTTCCTTTTAAACACTGCCAGAGCGCAGTTCAGAACACAAAGTTCAAGGCTCTGTATCATAAGTTTTGGATAACAACAAAATCTGATCAGTCTAGTGCAATCTTAGTGTGATAACCAAAGATAGAATCCGCGCATGTTTCTTTCAAGTCAAAGTTGCCTTTAGGACTTTCCACATTTTAAACCATCTTATTATATCTGACAATGAGCCATTAAAAAAAAAAAAAGATGCAGTCAAATGTACTAATAGGATTACACTGATCAAATGCAGCACACATTTCTTTGTCTTGTCATATTTGTTAGCGCAGTGAAAGTTTTGCCCTTGAGAATCAGACACAGTGTCGTCCTTGAAACCTTGTAAGAGCCCAAAAGAAATGAAGTTGTGAATGGACTAATACTCGTGTTATACGCAGGTGTTACACCTCGGTGCTTACGTGAGCCGTGGCCTGAGCTTTGTGTTTGTGTGTGTTTTTGCTTGTCTACCTGCCCCCATTTTCACAAACATTATATTTCTTAAATAACTTAAGAAATTTCATGAAATTTAACACAAGCAGCTGCTTAAACTCATGGATGACATGATTAGATTGTCCCCATCGGTGGTCAAGGTCACTGTCAAGTCACGTCTGTCACACTCTTGTGGATACCATGAATAGCAGGAGAGAATTTCACTACATCTGCCGCAAACGTCCGCCAGGCACTCAAAGGTAAACAGGTTTGAATTTGGCGGTCAAAGGTCAAGGTCACGGTGAAATCACAGAAACATTTTGTTCTCAGTGTGTTCACAGAGGGAGCTTTTTTTTGTTGTTGTTAAACCTCAATTAATTTCTTTAAAGGTTTTATTCTTCATAAAAACAATAGTAAATCTAACAGTCTCCGTTTCCCTTCCTGCTCTGTGCAGGGAAAAAAAGGAAAACCCACTACCCTCTCTTTCACAGGCGAATACTTTGTTATGGACAAGTTTCAGCATGATGAGGTTCACAGTTGCTCCGCCAACCTCACCCCCATCTTTGCGCAGAGTTGTCTTGATTGATTACAACATATTTTACTGTCAGAGATTATAATGAGGGTGGATGTGTTTTCCGAAAAATTGGGACCATCTGGATTAGATGTGGAGTTTTGCTGAAGTATGTTAAAGGTTTGCGTCTTTGTGTTGTGGCTGCTTTCAAGACTTGTAGGACACCAGGTTACAAGTAACATTGGATTATTTTGTCTGCCTCAGGCTCAGGGGCAAATAGAAAGAGAGGAGGCATGAAGTTTCTTTTCTTGTTGCTATTCTCGTATGAGTTGTTAAAGTAAATCAGTCATGTGCTAAGCAGCCAAGAGCAGAGGGTACCTCCAGAGAAAGTTACCTAACTGTTAAGTCATAGCAGCAAAGGGTGGCTAGTCGCTCTGGAGTCTAAAGTTTATAGACTCTGTAATAATCTTGGGTCTAATTATGGAAAATGTTTCTATAAATTCACCAGTGTCCCTAAATTCTGTGATTGTCCTCCAATCATGATGTTCCAGCTGCCCAACTAGAGCCACAATGACAAGTTGCTGTGGGAGGCGTGAGGCGTGTAAGGGTGACCAAGCAGGAGGTTTCTGGGAAGGCTTGCGAGCCTCGCCCGGGGGAGCTGTATTCAGCGGTGATCTGCTGAACTCCAGGCAGCACACTGATGTGGCTGGGCTCCGGTTTCAGTGGTTTTACATTGTTTGGGCTTTTCAAAAACAAACTCTTACTGGAAAGGGACCGTGAGAAATGTAGTATTCGAGAGAGCGCTTTTCCACAGGATAGAGTAAAAGCAAAAAAAAAAGAAAAGTTTTATGGTCTCTTCTTTTTGCTGTTTTTTTAATGAGAACAAGAAGTCATTATGGGATTTTTTTTTTTCTATTTTGGAAAAGTGGTGCATGAGGTGAGAGAGAGAATTGTAAAAGAGAGACAGCATTGAAAACAGAGCTTTTTGAAAAGGGCCTTTACAATGCAAGCCTTGTGCTGTGATTTGGTCTCTCCTCACCAAGCTGAGCAGAGGAATGGAAAAGATTATCTGCAGGAATGTCTGGGGTGCCCTCAAACGGAGCGGGCCTCGTGACTGGCCAATGGGAGCGAGGCCTGCAGAGCGGCGGGCTAATTTTTTCCTGATGAACTCAGCTGCCTGTTCCACAATGCAGTCTGATTGCCAGGGCTGAACTCGCATATGGTCTGTGTTTGGAGGGTCCAAATGACAGGACCAATTCTGCCTGGAGAGAAAAGGGGGTGGGGATGTTGGACGTAGATGATTATGACCGGCTCCTTCTCTTTTTATTTCATTAGCTCTGGATGTGACTGATCCCCCAGAAACTCGGCACTACCTGCAGAGATTAACCCACCAGGTGTAATGTCTTCTCATGATTTATAGCTTTCTATTGATTATGTTTTAATAAGTAGCAATTATACAGAAAGGCAAGCCACATTAGTGTTTAATGCAGTCCCATTTCATTACAGTGTCTCAGAATTATCTCACTCCTTCTCAAATCCTGCCAATTCATTTGGAACCCGTTAACTATTCTGAGTACATGGAAAGAGTCTCCATTACCTCTGCACTTAGAGCCAGGCCAGCATAAACTATGGGGCTAGTGACAGCTCCATCTCTGTGCAAGAAATGTGTGTTTACATGCTCATTGTGTTTATGTGTGTTGCTTTTTAGAATTAGTCCTGCAGAAATAATCCATGTGGTAGGCCTCTGGAGAGAGGCAGCATGTGTTTGTAGACCTTGTGGTCACACAGCAGGGTTTTGGAGTAGCGGATGGGGTGTGTGTTTAGAGCAACGGGGCGGGGAAGCGGGGTTAACGTCTAGTTAAAGTGGCTCCCGGCTCCTCATATTTCCCATCGTGGGGTCCTGAAGAGGTGAGGAGGGTCACAGGGAGGGAGCTCGTTAGCCTCAGTGTGCTTCGTGCTCCCTGCGCTCTAATTGGCTGGCTGGAGTCAGTCCTCTCCCTGGCTGCTTCCTGCTAGGTCAGAAGCCAAAGGGGTTGGAGGCAAGCAAGCTGCCGTTTATGGGTCCTGAACCCCATTCATCGGGACAGACAAGTTATTTTTGTATTTTTAATACACAAACTCCAACTATCACAACTCATCTCGAGCTAAGCCCATCTAATTTCTGCATGTTTTTAGTTGTATGTGGTTTTCTTATGGCCAGAGCACTTGTGTTTGTTCTCACTACGATAAGAACTGCCAAACGTTGCAGCTAATTAGATGTTTGAGGGTTTCTTGTGTGTGTGTGTGTGTGTGTGTGTGTGTGCGCGCGCGTGTGTGTAATATTTGCATATATGAAATGTAAAGGGACAAATGTTTGTATTTGTCCAGAGTTATGTTGATGATGGATAAGTTTAAGGCTAAAATATGAAAAAGCTGAAATTCCCCATGCAGAACAGATTCTAGTGTTAAATTCACTGTAATTTTATTGCTATGACTGACACCTTAGTGAGTCAATCTATTAGTAATACAGGAACAAGGAAGTTCCACCACAACTGCTGTTTGTGTATTGATTTGCCTTAAATGTTTTTGGGATTTTTTAGCCCTTTTATGCTCTTTTTGTATTGCTCTTTAATAATCTCTCGGCTAGTCCTTTTATCTAAGGAGGATTCACTAAATACCCATAATAACTGTCCATCTGGTCCAATGGGATTCCCTAAAGTGGCATGGCCCCTGGTGGCCAGCTGCCACTGCAGCTAGGATGCGTCTGCAGAGGTGGAGGTCTCTGTGCTGGTACAGAATGCCATCCGCAGCCATCCTCGGTGGGTCACTAGAAATGGGAGTGACTAAGCCTTTGATAACTCTCTGAGCCCTTAATCCCAGAGCAGCACCATCAGAGTGAAATGCTATCTCATTGTTACAGCTCAGACCTGTTGGAGAGTGAAGAGAGCAGGCAGCCGTGGATATGGGGGGGGTGGACAGAAGTTGTCATATTGCTGCTGTGGTGCGGTTATTGTCCTCTCTGAGGATGCTAGAGTTGAGGATTGGGAGTAAAACTTGAATATTGAACTGAGCTCAAATTCTCAAAGGCTGTGAGTTTAAATTTAAACCTTGGTTGTGCACTGGAAACAACATTTAAATGTAAATTATCACGAGTACAGCATAATTTAATGCCTGATTAATCTTACAGTGGAATACAAAATTGCTCCCCACACACACACACACACACACACACACCTCCTCAAAACCACGAGGACTCGAGCAGAATGCAGTTGGTTTTGTTTTAAATGTATTTTCTGTTGCACCTTTGGTTATATTTAGGCTATAGATAATATATCCTCTCTGAGTCCATTTAAACAGATAAGGTCCATCCTGCCAGCTTTCCTTGGAATTTATTTTGACCGCTTGAGTGAGATTAACAGTACAGTGTGTGAGGCTTTGCATCTGCATGAGAAAAAAAATGGGCGAAAAAGAAAAGAAATCCTGCATTTTTTATTAACTTCAATTAAACATGAATAAGCAAGTTCTCATTCTTGAGGCCCCACGTTGCCTAACACAGAAGAGTATGTTAATGACAGCGAAGCACGTCGGTTTCTGCTGGAATATATGGGCAAATTAACCAGTGGCATGAATATAAATGAATGCATGCATCTTGACCCAGATATCTCATTCTTGATTGTATCTCTGCTATGGTTAGCTGATAGGAACACGCGAATCAGCCTGCAGTGCTGATTTCTGGCTCTTTAAGCGTCATCCAGAGTGGCTTGTTTATATTAGAGAGGCTGACTTAAGTGTTGAGGGGCACTGGCCTCATCTAACTACACACAAACATCAGAGCACAGAGATACAAGAGAACTGCATGTGTCATTTACAATAAAACAGTTGGCCATTATATATATTCGACTCTGCAAAAGAATCAGTGGGAAACCTGTTCTTTATGTGCAGAATAATACATTATAGACTTGAATGCAAGTACAATGGACAAAAAAATATTTACTCCCAGTGGAAAGAGCCATGTATGATAGATAACTATAATAAACAACAAGAGTGAAAAGACGTGATTTTAAGAAATGCCATCTGTTATGGCGCCTGTTTTGCTTTTTGTGTGTTTTTTTTTTTTTTGTTATGTTTCCTAAGATGATGAAGAATCTGGAAAGCTACTATTTATCATCTGGATCAGCTAAGATATTTGGACAAGGCCAGACTGAAGGAAGAGGTCAAAAGTCTTATTTCTCTCTGAGCCATGGTTTGCCTGTTGTTATGCTTTGCTTGCAACATCCGATACTGCTTTAGTCACAATGGAAAACAACAAAACATGCAGGAATATTTTCTGGGCGTTAATAACTTGTAATATCTCTTTTTTGTAGTTTGAACCGTGGGACCATATAGTTTGACTGTGCGGCATTAGGCTTCCTTATTTTCTGTTTTGACATCTCCATCTCAACAAAAACGAGATCCAGCGTAGTGTTACAGCAGAGTGATTCACTTCTTGTTTGTTCACTGGCGTGTTTGCTAACGAGGTGATGTGGGAGCTCAGGTGTCCTTTCAGAGCGCACTGGGGGCTTGATGCTGTCAGGGGCGGTTCTAGCTGTTCCTCTGCTCACTATGGTCAGTTGCTTCTGTCCTTGTCAATGGGATTTTGAAGGGCAGTGGCAGCGACAGATCATCCGACTCTGTGCGTCCCCTCCACCCCCAAAGGACAACAGAGGGGAGAGAGAGAAACAGACATTTGGGTTGTTGGGGGGGGGGGGTAAGGAGTCAGCAGGGGAGAGAGGACAGGGGGAGATGACTGTTGGTATTTTGACGCTAAAGTGATTCGACATGCTTGGCATTATAGCTGGCTTGGTGGTGGGGGAAGGGAGAGGCAGTGGAAACGAGCACTTGTATCCGAATGTCAACGAAGCCGATCTCACGAAGTGGAAGGTCAAAAATGTAGCACTTGCCACCTCACCTCATGCAGGCTCCGCCCTTGGACTCCCGCAAAGGGCAAAACAAGAATTGATGGGGTGTATGTTAGAGAACGAAGGGCCAAAAAGGTCTGTGAAGGACGTGTGTGTGTCTGTGTGTGTATGAGGATGAGGATGGAGAATGGGTGGAGGCAGGGTGGCAAAACTCTTGATATCTCAATGTCACATGTCCCCACTGCACAGCCACAGGCCCATCCAAGTGTGCTAATGCAGGCCAGCACATGCTGGGATGTGAAAGGTGGAGGGAGAAGTGTTTGCGATTCCTCGGTGCTTTCTCCACAGAGAGCCACTTCCCGAGGTGCATGGAGAAAGCAATTGAGGGAGTGATGGTAATGCAGCGCCTAATGGAAATATCTTGTTGGGACATGGTGTTGGTCTGAGAAGCTGGTGGCCCTCTAGGAACTGGGTGTAGCAGCACTAAAGCTTTAGCCCCGGTTTTGCCAAACAAACAGAACAGCCGAGATGAAGTCTCATGAAGACCACATTTGATTCTGAGCAAAATCAAAGTGAAGGATGATTAAAGCTAGGTGATTACAACTTGGGTCCTGCTCTCATTGTTCCCACAGTTACACAGTAACATTGTGAACCCCAGACACTTTATTACTAGAAGAGCAGGAACATAATCTCACAGGTTGTAAACAAGCCAACACTTTGGCCAGATTACATAATTATTGTTTTGACAACTCAACAAGCGACTTAGTGGACTTTGTGCACATAAAATGCAGTAGGTTGAATTAACAGCCATAATCTTGCCCACTGTGTCTGGGCTCTGGGCACAGGGAGACCTGGGGCGTTAGTCGGGGAGCTGTTGCAGAAAGTTGACCTTTGGTGTCTGCCCGTGCAGACAGCTCAGTCAATGTGACTGTGATGGAGTAGGGACAGCGGGAAAGAGCTCACCGAATGCCACAGGGGCATCGTGTCCAAAAGTCCATTACAGTCACTGACATTGAGCTAATCGACTAGTGCGGTTGTGCAGCATTGGTGGCATGACTTTATAGTGAGGACGGGCAAAGACAGAGTCATCGCAAGAGCTGGTGGCAGAGACGGTGGAAGACTGCGGGGAGCGGGGGTCAAAGTCGGAACTCAATGGATTAGCAGTGACATACCATTAGATGTTATTTATCAGATGGTTTTAGCTGTGCGGTTCAGTTAGCCAGACCTTTATGAATCACCCTGACAAGTTCACAAACATTTGGGGTGATTAAAGGGACAAGATAAAGCGGTACGATGACGTCAACTAAAAAGGCAACAAGTCTTTTTTTAAAAATGCAGCAGATCCAAAACAAGTGCCACGTGCTCATAGGTGCCTGTGTTTGATTTAGAGTAGGGGAGAAATGAATGAGGTCATTCACTGAACATAAATTGGAAACAGTCACCAGTCCAGTCTTCTCCGTAATATTGTTCTATATATTTTGGGGGTCTGGGTGGGTAGTCGGAACAAGACAACAGAGATCAGAGTGATCACTTTGAGCTCTACTGATTTATTTTCCCCTTTTTCTGACACTAATGACAGCACGCCCGTGACATATCCTTTCACAGCTGCAGCAGGAAGGAGTTAAACATTTACGCAACAGTTTTGCTGGTCAAGTTAAGAACTCCTCAGCATCAGGGCAAGAGCTTAGTGCCAGAAAGAAAAGCCAACGCGGGCCTAATGCTTTGCTTTTTCCAGGATCAATCTGTGTATGGCTATGGGTGTCTTTGTGTGTGTCTTTGGACTGAAATGTGCATGTACATGTGCTGATATGCTGTATGTATTGTACGTACAATGTTGTGTTCTTTTCATCTCTTTGCCGGCTGTGGCAGATTGCATTTTAGATTTAGCATGTACCACTCAGGGGAGTGATTAGAAAGAGCTGAGCCCTCACATTATTTAACCCCACCCGTTCACTCCCAACACCCCGCCGCATCTGAAACGACTTGCTTGGCTGCCGCTCTGATTCGGTTTTCACCCTTCTGCATAAAGTGTTCATCGGGATGCGATTTTTATAGGATATCCATGTCAACGGCAAAACGAGCGGCAGCAGCAGCTGCCTGTAACCCAAGCTGATAATGAGCGTGTATTTGTGTTTATTTAACACCCTCCCTGCCATCTGTTCCATGTATTGTGATACACAGACAGGGCACGTGTGCGTGAGCCTGATGATTACACAACAGCCGGGCTAGTTTTGTGGTGGCAGTGTCTCATCCGACACCAGCGCGCCGCCAGTTCCATTATTCAGACTTTACTCGGTGGCATGACATGTGAATCGAAACAAGACGGCCAAACAGACTATTGAGTGTCGAAAAACACATGTATCAAAAGAGAGCGACACCGAAAAGCTCCACACAGAGTTGAATTTTGATGTTGGTGTGTGCACAGATGCGCACACAGCACTTGGAGATGTGTTGAATGTGAGCTGAAGTATATGCGGAGGACAGAGTCTATAGGCTTCATTGTGTTTAATACAACAACAGCTTGCTGCGTTCTCTGCCCTCCATCTGCCTTGCCAGAGGTTGCAGGAGCATTTAGAGCTTATGGAAAACAAACAAGTCTATTATCACCGGTTTAGCTGTTATTCAAGCATTTTTGCTTCTGACTGCCCGTCCCCTTAATTGTTATTTTTGAATTCAACACAATTAGAATGTGGGAGTGCAAAAATTAATGCCTTACCACAGCAGTCCTGTAGGTCACATAATCAGCAGAACCCTATTCTCCGAGCAGCACGCTAAAAATTGTGTTTATAACAGAGTTTTCCAGCACTTTATCTGACTGCATGAGCTATAACTTAAGATATTAAATACTATCTGAAGAAAATATGAGAGGTTGACTTTGACCTGCTCTCAGGATTGGGAAAGTGCCTTATTTATCTTTTATCTCCCAGATTATGACCTAACATATGTCACAAAACCTTACACAACCTGTAGATAGATGTACACCTGTTTTAAATGAGATGTCTGACATGTGAAATAAGGGTTAATATCTATCCTTAAAATTTATTGTATCTAAAAATGAGTAATGACAGCCTCTGGTAATGACAAAAAGACTATAGTCTAAAGCAACCATGATGGGAATCATGCCTGATATCATGTTTGCAAGGGCTGCTGAGATCTACAGGCCCATTTAGTGCTTATATTTAATTTCAAGGATTTAATAATTTGCCTCCGTCATGTTTGGCCCACTAGATTAAGGTTAAATAAAAATGGAAAATTCAAGCAGCAGAGGCTGATTGAATGTAGGCTTTCTGTTTAAAATTTTATGTCTCGAGCCCAAACCAAGATTACTGACCCTATTGCGTTACATTGTTTCTATTAATTTTTGTTGTTGTTGTTTGTTCACATTTATGTGACTGGAGTGCTTTCTCATTCTTCCAGCATAGGGCCAGAGAGGGGTCCCAGCTATTTAGGGCAGAAGGTAGGGTGTACCCTGGATAGGTCACTAGTCCATCACAGGGTTACTTAATTGCAATGTTTTTATTATATACTAGTTATATTTGCATTTACTAAAGTTAATTTTGGACAATAATACCAATGACTGATTATGGTTATGTTGACTGTTCTGTGTTAAAGTAAAGCTTTAAAAAATAAAAATAAACCGTATAGTTGTACTGATGTGTGCTCTAGATTTGCCTTATTGAGGTTCCTTTGTGCCCACAAGGAAAAATTAAATTACACAGGCTATTAATCAAATGTCTGAATTTTACAGACACACATAGCAGCAGTAACACATGAGGACAAGTGTAACCACAAAATACACAAGACGTGTCACTCCTTTAAGCTGGTTTACGAAGAATTGTAAAAACGTCTAATTGTAAAAACTCCCATGCTGCTTTTACTGAATGTACCATATCATATTTTTGAAAAATGCCAGGAAAATTTCACATACCAGAGCACGCAGTGAGGCAGACCATCGTCCGGATTATTGGTAAAGAACGATTTTCCCGAGCAAATGGGGAAAACCCATTTCCCACACAGACAAGACATCAATTGTTTGGGTAAACTCGTGGTATGATTGGAGATGAAGCTTGCGCTAATGTTGGATATTGGTTAAGTAATTTAAAAAAATTTAAAATGTGGAGCTGTAGGACAAAAAAATTAAAAAAGTAAAAAAAATTTACATAAAAGTGTGTGTAAACAACATGTTTTCCATTCAGTTGAGGTGCTGTGAATCCTGATATGAATAAATCCTTACACCCCCCCCCCCCGTTTCATATTATACATCAGAATGATGCAAGCAGCCTTCTTCCTTTCAGCCTTGTCAGAGGAGGAGAAATGTGTTGTAGACTTCTGCGTAGTTTCAATGTTTAATGTGGATGCTAATTTGTTTGTTATGGGTGTGTGGGTGTGTGTGTGTGTGTGTGTGTGTGTGTTAGTCGGGTCAAGTATTTCAGTAAATGCATTTCTTAATGTTTAAAGTTTCCAAATAATATGTCCTCGAGTCGAGCACTTAGGTGACAGAGGTGTATTACATAATCCAGGAGTAAACCTGTATACAAGCATACAGAATAAGTGCAAGATTGTATTTCTTCTGTATGTGCTCTTTCATGTTGTGTACTACAGGCTTCTCAGCGCAGAATAAGGCCTGGAGTTTTTGGTTTGTTTGCTGCTGGGAAGCTGAGGTGAAGGCATTCCAAAGAAGAAGAAGAAGAAGAAAGAAAAAGAATATACAAACCTACTGTCATACCCTCAGTGGTGCATAAAATGCATTTGCATTTCCAAATATGGTTTCTGAGATGTGTGCCTAATATGAGTGTGTGATAGTCATCCCTGTTTTGTCTCATTACAGTGGATTTCAGAGCAGTTTCTTAGTGTAACTGAGGGCACACCGCTGCTAATGATGCACAGGACTGCCAACCAAATCACTGGTTTCTCCTCCCCCCCCCACTTATATTTTGATTTTTTTTTAAAACCGTAAAGAAATATGAATCAATGCATTTTTATTAGCTATTTTTAGGCGAATGTATTTAAGAAGCAATTATAGATTATCAAGCACTATTTGTTCAGATGGCTGCTGCTCACCTAAGGTGACTTTTATGTTCTTCTGTGTTTACTCACCCTGCAGTCCTTTTAGTAGCGCAAACAGAAATTATGCATAAAGACAGGTGGAGAAAAGTGCTTTCTGTGTCAACTTGCCTCTACAGCCTCACTTTTCCTCCCTCTTTCTTTCCATCTTGTTTCCCCCTCTCCCTCCCTCTTTCTCTCTGCCTCTTTTTCTCCGTGCGATTAGTCCTGAATCATGTTCCAGTCGCTGTACTTCTCGGCCAACTAAGCCAATAAATACGCTCTACATGATTGATCCTTCTGCCTGTCTTGTTTACACAGTGTGCGCTCCCCTGCGCCAAGAGGCGTTGACCTTTCACACACAGGGTGGCTCACCCTCTTTATCTCGCATCATTGTGCAGCCGATGAGTAGATTGCAGCCAATCACGTGGGAAGGTTTTCGCTTACGATAGCGGACAAACACACTCGGATGTTTCTGAGTGGGGATGATGAGGAGGGAAAATGGGATGTTTTCCTCCTATGCTCGCTTACATGTAGTTTCACCGCCCGTGGCAGAGGGCTTCTTTATTGAAGGGGCCAGATGTGGGAGACAGCAGTGTGGTGTGGTGTAATGCAGCCACTGTGTCATGAATCAACTGCTCTGTTGATCTTGTGACCAGCCATGCCCCCCAGTCAACTCTGGAGTTCAAAGGTTGTTTCTCAAGCTTGTCTCTAAGCTGCACTCCGAACGAGAGGGGAGGTCTAAATTGGCCCTCTGTTGGCACTACAGTGGACGTCCACTTCTGGGCTCATGTTTGACGTTTTCTGGTACCAGCTCACCAGCTGTGAGGGGTTTCATGTTTTTCTAATCGTTGCGGGTTTCCAGGTGTCACCTTAGCCTCCGGGAACTTACTGTGGGAATTTTACACTGCTTTATAGTATCAGGAAGTAGTCAATGACAGTTACTGTTCTTTGAAAATTTGACCCAAAGAGACTTTTTTTCCCCCTCTCCTTTAAGGGGTGTTAACACAGAAATAGAATAGCAGTAACCAAACAATGGAATATCAATGAAATTCAGGGACTGTAAAGGCAAAAATAATTGTTCAAACATTCAAAGTTCTCCAAACTTTGTGATGAGCGAGTGAAGCAAGAACCAGTGGAAGCAAAATATACTGTTGATTAATGTATGAAAAAGGTTGAAGAAAGAAAAGAAAGAAAAGAGAGAAAAAATCTGCTTTCCATTCATCTGCAATATGAATTAAGGATTAATCTTGTTATCACGTGTCAGCTTTTCTGTTGACCCCCTGACATTTGACATGGTGACAACAGGAGCCTATCCTGTTCATCTACTGCTGTTAATCTTACTCTCAGTACTGTACATTTGTAGTTTTCTTAATATGACTACTTTGGACATTTGCTGCTTTGAGAGGAGCTGTCCTACTGCCAGTGGCCTGTCCATTCACATACATTTTTTATGTTTCTGTTTGTTTGTTTTCTTTCTTTCCCTTTTCCCTCTGAGCAATCTCCCTGAAGTATGGAGGAAATGGAAAGAGTGAGTGGAGCAAAAGAAAAAGTGAGAGAGAGCGAGAGAGCAGAGTGATATTCTACAGGGGATTGTGGGAACCCACTGATAAAGGCGTGCATCTTAATCCATCCTAAGGCCCGTCTTATGCTGTGCTATGAGCTTTTATGTGATCATTAGGTGTGTGTGTGTGTGTGTCTGCTCTGATGCACGTCCACACGCATGCTTTAGGTGTAAGTGTGTGTATGTGGCTTTGCATATTTGATATGTTAATGTTCACAGATGCAGTAGTATCTTGTATATGAAGGCTCCTCGAGATCTTCAGATGTCTTCTGTAGAAACACGGCACACCCACTCGTTTTAACAACAAGGTAACAGTACTACACACGGAGTACATAATGACTTGTTTTATAGCACATAAGTGTATTAGAAGCACTAATTAATGCTCTGCAATTCCTCTTTAATGCATTGTACTAGGTAGGGATTTCTGTGTGTGTCTCTCTCTCTCTCTCTGAGGTAATGCCTTCAGCTCCCTTGTTCCTCCTTGAGCTTTAGTGGAATTTGGCTGATGTGCACCAAGGGGAGGAGAGGAAGGAGGCGCTCAGCTTGTTTCACTGCTTTATGAGTCTGACGTGTTCGTCTGTAATTGCAGTTATGGGTGATTAAACTCTCAATGCCCCTCAGGATCCGCAGCCAGCTATCAATCAGAGTCGGGCCGAGCAGCACAGCGCAGATCGGTTCCTCTGTCTGTCAGAAACGCTGCTTCATGCCACTCTTTAGCATAGCCATATATTTCTGGTATTCTTAATAATTAAGTATTCTTCTATGTGTTCCAGATACTTGATGAAGCAATATGCGAGGCAAATCATCTTTTCCAATTTAACTCTAAAAACTGGTGTGTGTGGGCGGATGTACATGGGGCTTTTGAAATGAGTAATCTGTTGATGGCTTCACGGTATCGTTTATGTTTATGTGTTCGTGCCAGTTCTGTCATGCATGGCAAATCACTGCAGTGTGTTTGCATGTGCGGTAGCATATTTATGACTTAGGAAAAAAATTGGGTAGATAGGGGGATGGTGGGGTTGAAACTGAGGCCTGCTACTCGCTTGTCTAATTGGTGCATGTTTGCATGTGTATGTGTGTGTGTGTTTATGAAAGATCAGTGACTTATCTCCAGAGGCAATATACAACCGCTGGAGTCTTGTCCTCCTCACTATCCTCCTCTGACACTCCCATGGCAAGAGGACAGCATTTTCTCAGCTGAGAGAAGATGGCAGCCAGGCATCTGCGCATTTCCTATCGCAAGCATTTGAGTCCAAGCAAAACACTTAAGCATGTGTGTGGTAATGAGGAGTGTGCGTGTTTGTGTAAGTTATCTGTCAGTGGCCTTTTCCCATTAGTTTGCTGACTTCTTTGAGCCCTTCTCCTCCGTTGAAGTTTGGGTGTTTTCTTTTCTTTGTCCCCTCCTCTATGTTGTACCCGTGGATGCTACGAGGAAACAAAAGAGTAATTCACACCCTCGTTGCCCTGAAGACCCTTGTTAGTTATGGCAGAGTGACCTCATGGTGGAGGACGCAGTGTCAAAAGGACAGGGAAAACAAGTTTTGTCAAAGCAAAGAGAGGCAGAAATGTTAAGAAAAATAATAGACTGGAGTGAAGAAATGGCTCCCGTTGCACCAGACTAGACTATCTGACTGGGTTAGATAGGGGCTGCCTCGCTCTGTAGTATAAAGGGCTCGGTCTGTAGAAGCTATGGGTTAATTAATTTGTGATAGCCCACGTGGGCACTAAAGAGCGTGAATACACTGAGACCTCATATACAGTGCTGTGAAAAGGCATTTGCCCCCTTCCTGATTTCTTATAATTTTTGTATATTTGTCACACTTTTCAGATCATCAGATTTAATATTGCACAAAGATAACCATTTGTTGGGGGGAAACCTACCTGGCCCTATGTGAAAAATAATTGTCCCCCTTTTTAAAACTAACTTGTTAACCTGATTAACCAAATTTTTTGAAAAGCTGAGTTCAGTTTCACTAGTTATTCCCGGGCCTGATTACTGCCAGACCTGTGAAATCAAGAAGTTGCTTAAACAGAACCTGCCTGACAAAGTGAAGCAGGCCAAAAGATCTCAAAAATCAACAGATCGTGTCACAATCTGAGGAAACTCAAGAATAGATGAGAAACAAAGTCACTGACATCTGTCAGCCTGGAAAGGGTTACGAAGCCATTTCTAAGGCTTTTGGACTTCCATTAACCCACGGTGAGAGCCATGAGAACTTTGAACAGCATTTCAAAAAGAGAACATCATACCAGCAGTCAAACATGGTGGTGGTAGTGTGATGTTTTGGGACTGCTTTTCTGCTTCAGGACCTGGACGACTTGCTCCAACTGAGAAACCATGAATTCTGCTCTCTGCCAGAAAATCCTGAAGGAAAACATCTGGCCATCACTTTGTGCCCTGAAGTTGAAGCACGCTTGGGTTACGCAGCAGGGCACTGATCCGAAACACACCGGCAAGTCCACCTCTCAAAAGGCTCAAAAACCAACCAAAAAAACCCCAAAAAAAACAAATGCAGTGACTGATTGAAATGCTTTGGTGTGACCTTAAATAGACCGTCCATGCTTGAAAACCCTCCAGTGTGCCTGAATGAATTAATTATTTAAATTTAAATTTTGTTGAATAAAAAATAAGAAAATAAGAAAAAAAAAGTTTAGCAATGTGTTCTAATCAGCCAGTGTTAGTCCAACAACAAGTGATTGCCAGTATATTTGCCAGCTGGCAACAGCTAGTGGAGCGTTCCTGACCCTAGTATGCTGGATTTTTATCACAACTTCAACATGGTTTCTGCCATCTCAGGAGCCCTTGAGTTTTCTTTCATATGTTTTTCAAGATCGCAACCTGTGTTTTTGAGTCTGTCAGTCTACTTTCTCTTTTCGGTGGGGAAAAGAAAGAAAAGAAAAAAGCTCTTCAACTTGGTGGAAAAACCCAAACTGAAGCGTCGTTTGAAAGTTTTGCTGGGCAGAATGTGTTTGTTGGCAGACTGCCATTGAAAATTCAAGAGAGGGGAAGTCAGCAGACTGGCTGTCTTCTGTTCACTGTTGTTCAGATTGGCTCTGTCAGGCTGGCCTTTGAGGCCCATAATCCAGGTGGTCTGTACTCTGCGGCGCCTGCTTCCCTCCTCATCCTCCTCTTTCCCTTCACCTCCGCTGCCCCATGCCCACAAGCACGCCTGGCATCAGCAGCTTCCTCTCTGAACGGTGGTGTCTTCTCTCCGCCAATCACATAGCTCTGCAGCTATGGGCACATTAGTGTAAGCCAATGAACGACACCTGTTTCTCTCAAGAGTGGTTGTACATGCCAATCATAACACCCACTTTATTTGGCCTCTGTCTGAAAGCCAATCTCAACACATAATTCACGGGCATCCAGGCCATGAGAGGCGAAGGCAAAAAGGAATATGGATTTTAGCGATGGGGGAAAGGACCTTCTCGAAAATTACTTTCCCAGCACAAATGTCACAGAAAATGTGTGTTGCATCATTGCATCATCGGAAAAAAGTATCATGCAGTAAAGGAACCTTTTGATAGGACTGAGGGATCATTGTTCAGTGGTAAGACTGGAAGAATGACTCATTTTTCTGCCTTTTTTTAAAAGCCTGAAAGCTTTTCCTGTTTCTATGTACACCTGAGACTGGTAGAAGGCATTACATGTTTTAGCTTTTCTAACATGTTTTACTTTATTATATAGATTTTCCTTTTTTTTTTTAAGTCTTGTTTAAAAAAACAAACAAAAAAAAAACCCAGCAACTCTGACTTCACTTGATGCCAATCAGATTTCTTTGCACTGCCCAGAAGCAAACAAATTCCTGAAAACACTGAAAACTATGCAGACTTCATGCTTCAAATAGCTGGTTAGAAAGGTTTATCTGTTGTTTGACTGTTCTCTTAGGGTCATAGAGTCAAGACTTTATATCAGGAATAATATGAAATTTTACACGGTAACTTAATTTTGTTCTTTTCACCAAAGTAAGTTGGCAGAACCCTGTGAATTCAGCCTTTAGTTTATTATGCAGTACTAAACGCTCATCTTACAATAAAAGTATTAAAAAATACTAAACTTTACTTATTTATCAAGATGGAGAAAGAAAGGTTTGCGTTTAAGCTGCGGACGTCACAGTCAGACTTTTTTTTTTTTGTCTGTGGTTGGGTATTTGCTGATGTCAAGACAAGTCAGATATGTTGATTAAAAATCTGACACTTTTGCAGCTAATTAAATATGACGAGACACATTTTGAACAGGCCGTTTGATTAAATACCGTGGTCCATTACTTTTGTGTTTGTAAGTTCGAATTGTAAATGAAAGATTAAGTGAGGTTGTGAAATCATTTTTTTTGTAGTTAACACTAACCTTTTAGACTTCACTGTAGCACGGAACAAAGTAAATATTTAACTGTGACTTTATATCTCATGTCTTTGATTTAAGCAACATTCAGGTAGGTTGTGGTCAGGGTAACTGATTTTTGTTTTACTTTTTTTTTGAGGGGGGGGGGCAATTGTGGATGAATTGTCAGTGACCAAAGGCAGCTACTGCCCTTAGCCTTGAGTTGCTGAAGTTGATAACAGTAAATAATAGTCCTAGTTTTATGAACACAGCTTTTGTACCATCTAGAGTGATTTCCATTATACTCTTCTGAAATAACCTTGGCTGGGCTCTTTAGAAACATTCAGAGCATACATAAGTGCATAGAATCAGTGTATCCCGGATCCCGCTCCGGCACTTGGAGAGGGATCCGACTCCATGGTGTTTGTGTTTTGTTGATGCTGCGTAAACACAAGCTAGCAGTGGTAGTCACATCCCTGGCAAAAGAGATGGGCTTTATAATGAAAGAACATGTGCAAAAGCATAAACATTAAGAAACGGAGAGAGCGCGGGAGACAGCAAGGCTTGGAAGCTGATCGAGGTATCAGTAGAGAGGAAAAAGAACTGGCAGCACTCTAACCAGTGTGTCTTCCCAGGACATAAAAGACTTGCTGCTCCGAACTGGGATTATCCTCCACCTCTGGGGAGTCCCTGTGATGAGCAGGAAAGGCAGAATAAAAGATGTGGAAAGAAATTGAAGGAAACAGTAACAGAGGAGAGGAAGTATGGGGGAAAATTAAATGTGAAAGCACGTGCACTGGGGAGGGGTAAGAGACATGCATCTATAGAATCCGGTCCACATATATGCCAGGTCCACTTAAGGACCTGCAGATACTCAGGATACTTCAGTTGACCGTGTTTGTGCTTTTTTCCTTCTCTTCTTCTTTTTTTTCTCCCTGCAACCCCCTCTGACCCCTTGAAAAATGGCCCATGCTGGTAATTCAGCCATGAGCCATGTCGCCTGTTTGATCTAGCATCTTCCTGAAAATCATCTCTCCAGGCTCAGACATTTTAAATCAAATGTGATCTCTCCTTTCTAGCGGAAAAGACTCTTGTTGGATATGCAGGTTACAAAAGTCTGCACTGCAAAAACACCGATTTTAAGGACGCCTAAGTAGAAGTCATTTTGACCTAGGATAGGACTGGTGATTCGTAACAAGGTGACAGTTACTTGTTTCGTGAAGTGTGAAGTGACAGAATATACATGGCAACCAATAGTGTAGGACTCCAGCCAATTATCTCCAAGCGGGTTTCTTTTTTTGTTTTTCAGTTATCTGTATTCCTTCATTCTGTTTTGTTCTGTGTATCTAACTGGGTTTTATATTGCTATTAACTGTATTTCAATTTTCTATTATATTGTGATTATTCCTAGTTTATAGTATCTTGATTGTACAGCATATTATAAATAAACTTACTTATTTATATTATTGTAGAATGTTATTTGTTGGAAAAACAGGCAATGCTGAGAGCTCTGGATGTCTGCAAACATTCTGTAGACTCAACACATTGTTACTTGACTAATTAAAAAAATATCACATCCTCCACCAAGACTAATACCAGGGCCCTGTTTCACAAACAGAGACAAAAAACAAAACAAAAACAGTGTCCCAGATCAGTACTGAAAATAGAATAGATTCTTTCTACGCCCCCAGTCCACCTCCCCAACGCGACCGTGAAATTCAGCTTACTAGTTTTTGCGACATCTTGCTAATGGGCAGACAAAAACAGACGCGGAGCCATGAAAACCGCTTGGCTTTCACCTTGATGCAGGAATAATTGTCGCTTTCATTAAATTTCCAGAGTTGTCGCTTTAATTCGGCAGCAATTTTGCTGCACAGGGCAACATTTACATGTTCACTTGCTTAAAGAAAATATGATTTTCAGAACCGGCAGTGTCACTAAGGAGCTCTTTGGGAACTTGGCAGCTGAATGAATTATTCGCTTGAAATAAAGCATTCAGGGGAGAAAAGTTACGCTGTTGACACAAGCTGTTTGAGTTGTCCATTTGACTTATTCTGTTAATAATGGGCCAAAAGGTAATTGATTTTGTGTGTACTGGACAGGCTGTCTGTGTGCACTAGAGCAAGAGAAGGGGGGGGGTGAAGGCGTGGGGGGTGGTAAGGTTGGGCCTCAGTCAATGCAACTATATTTTCATGATTTTGTTTATTTATCTTGGATACGGCGTGCCTCCGATCCTCTAGCCTGCAGAATTTTCTGTTATTTGTTTTCAGTGAGTCGATGCACTGATCCAAAGTACACTCCTCCAGTGACAATCGCTAACAGAACACACACGCGTGTTCTCCAGGACATACAACCTCTGGTCTTATTGGAGCGCGTGTGTTCCCACCCAGTTTGCGAGGCCTCTTCCTGCAGCACGTACACACATAGTTTCCCATCACCCTCTGAGTGGCCTCCAGTGTTTTAAGCTTTCTCTGAGAGAGTTTCTCGCACTTTGTGTTCCTCCCCCGTTTGAATCTCTATTATCTATTTATGAATATCTAGCGCTCTTTCTATGTGTTCATCCATCGATCAGTCCATCTCTACCCATCCTGCCCGTTCCCTTCATCTCTGGCTTGTTCCCCGGAGGGAGAAAGAGAGGGGTGGGGGGGTGGGGGTAGCGCAGTTCCAGCTTACGGCCAGAAGTCAGCTCCTTCTCCATTTGGATTTCATTGCAAACAGACCAGCACCTCACAGCTTACAACAAAAGAACAATATTCATATTGGGAAAAATGAAAGAGAAAAGGAGTGGGAGACATCACGGAGGCTTGTAATATAGTCAGTATATTTAAGCGTTCCATTGAGGGGGTAAAAGTGCTTCAGTATTGATTCTGTGTCCCAAAACAACTCACAAACTAATGAAAAGGATCTGTTATTCTAAATCAAATGTAAACATATCTAGATTTTGTGTAAGGGGACAATTACCATTTTCATAGGCTGGATACTGGCGCTTCAAATCAGGGCAGGGAGGGTGGACATAAGGCGCTGTGTTAGCCAACATCTGCCTTGGGCCAAATCCAGGTGTTGCACAGGATAAACACACATAAACACACACTAGATACACAGTGTTCAGCTTTTGAAGTGTTTCAGTGGTTCCTTGACACAAATGGAAGTCGTCAATCGCCCACTGTCTCCAAACAAGTTAGGAAGTGACAAATTCCTCATCCTGATGTCACCAAAGGGTAGGGACAGTTTGTTTTTTTCCGTCTTGGTAATTGGTATAATTAGTCATCAGTCACTGATGGTTTTATGACTCCAGAGTCACTACAAGACGCACAGTGTGGAATCATTCTCTTCCACTCCTCCACATATAATGGTGTTTTTTTTTCTGCATTTACATTTTATTTCCCTGCTAATGGTGATTGCATTAACCTTATAAAGACATCAATGCATTATTTACTTAGTTGTGATGGCTTTTTTATGACTTTTATTGCAGGACTATTGACAGTGGGACCAGTTAAAGTTTCTATTTTAACTAGCCTGGGGGTTGACTGTTTGGTAAGACGCAATCAACTGTTTTAATGTTTTCTGGTTTCATTATATGACTTTATTTTATTATTTATAGTATGGCTTGCAGCATTCATAAAAAAACCAACAAATACTGACCACACAGAGCTCAGATAAATTTAGTGTGTGCGGTTGCATGGCATCACTGGACAACCACCATGGTAATTTACACCGGTACTTTTTGCCTCCCCTTTTTTTCTTTTGCCTTTTCAGAAATCATTTTGTTTCCTATTTATTTCACAAGGGTAACCATGCAGAAACTTGACCCTTGCTTATAATGATGAATGCGCCCCTGTGCCCAGCTAAGTATGAAAGTAATAAAATAGTAGTTTAGCAGATTTATTTTACCTGCTGTTGTTAAATGATTTTAGTTTTGTGCTCTGCTGTCAGCTCATTATCTGTCCGTATTTGTGTTTTTAAGTATATACCTCGGCCGTGCGCCTTCAACTGTGTTTTGGCAGTGAGCAAGCCTGATAAGGGCCTGTGTTGTGATCTCTGGGCTCAACAAAAGAGGAAGTTCAATGAATCAGAAGCTTCCTGGCTGTGTTAGATTTCCCCAGTTACTTGTATTCATAGCAGTTTTGGGCATGAAACCTCAGATGTACTTAAGAAGTTTTTTCTTCTTCATGGTACTCAAAGCACTTTACAATTCTGTGCACCATTCATTCACACCTCAATCATACTTGGTGGCTTCTGACAGAAGCGTGGCTGCCAGTTCGCACCTATGGCCCCTCCGATCACACTACCATGTTCACACTTAGGCAATGTGGGTTAAGTGGCAGCATAATGACAGCACACGCTGAGACGGGGACTCGAACCCACGACCCTCCGGTTGCGAGGTGAGCACCTACCCACTGCGCCACTGCCACCCAAGTTAACATAGAGTATCCTACTGTATAATAAAGCAGTTATTAAAGGTGATGTTTTCTCATTTTATCATCTTCAATTTCCAAAATCACCCACAAGCCTCCACATTGTCTGATTAAAGACATTCAAAAAGCCTGTCACTCTTTACCGTCTTGAATATTACTGACCTCTTTTGACTTACTAAGCTGCTGTGGTAATGAATACTCAAATAGAGCAGAAGAACATCAGTGGCAATGTAATCTTCTTCACCCGACAGCTGCTCTGCAGGCTGCAGAAGTAATTATCGCTCAATGCAATGTCTTTGATCAACTGGTATTGTCAGCTGATGTCCATGACATAAGCCACTGACCAAAGCACAGCAAGTGAGATACATTCACCATGCTGGCTGTCATTCATTTGTAGAGTATATATATTTTTTGTCAGTAGCCTTTTTGCTTTCAGTCTCTTTGTGCATTTTGCCTTCTTTCCTCCATTTGTTGCTTTCTTCACTATCTGCTGGTGTACTAGTTCTCTTCTCATAGAGAGGAAGCGTGTAAAAAAAAAAAAAATATATATATATATATATATATATATATAAAATGTTCAGCTAAAACATTAACCAACAAATAACAAATTACAATCCACAGCCAGCTAATGCTGACATCTTTGTACGTACCTTGAGCAGTTTTGTAGCCACTGGATATCATAATGCTGCACAGCTACATTTACACAGTCAGAAAGAACAAAACAAAGTAATCCCTTCAACATTCAAAAATTTTATCCTTTACACTATAGTCCATGGAGTAGTGGTGCCTGTAGAAGTATTACTTTGGGTGTGCTTATATGGATTATGCACCTGTAGATAATCCTGTGAAGCTCTGGATATTTGTGTGTGTGTGTGTGTGTGTGTGTGTGTGTGTGTGTGTAGCTCCAGCAACTTGTAAACTCTTGTTTGTGCCCTCTGTATAGCAGTCATTTACATTTATAACTCATAGACATCATGAAATTGATGAGATTATATTAAATCTAGGGTGCATGTTGTCTTGTTGCTTTTTCAGAATTTCTTTGGTTAAATCTGCTGATTTCTGTATGGCCAAAGTTGAAGAGGCACACATTCCTTCTTGAAGAAAATTTTCCAACTCGGCAGCTATCTTGGAATGCTAAGGGTGGTTATTTTGAAGCCCCTGTCTAAATTTCAGTGGTCACAGAGATGCAACAAAGCATGTACAGGATTGCATGCACACAGTTTTACCATACCAACATGATCAATGTGTCTGCTCAATCTAACAAACAACCGAGCATGATTGACCAATATGTTTCCTATTTCAGCTGCTGATTTGCTCTTTGGGAGCATGAGAGGGCAACTATCCTCTTTAGATTTAAAATCAGGAAATCTTTGACCACCTTGTGTCCTGATATCGTGTGTCTGGTTTCTCTTAAATTCTTTCTGCTTACAAACTAAATGACTAATATTTCAAAAAGGGTGGCTGTAGCTCAGGAGGTAGAGCATCTACTAATAGGAAAGTCAGTGGTTCAATTCCTGGCTACTCTAGTCTATATGCCAGTGTATCCCAAATTGCTCTCGGATGTGTTCATTGGAGTACAAATGTGTCTGAATGTTAGATAGAAAGCACTGTAGAAAAAGTGCTCATGTGAATGGGTGACTGAACCGTGTTGTCCATAAAGCACTTTGAGTACTCAAGTAGAGTAGAAAAGTGCTGTATAAGAACCAGTCCATTTACCAATTGCACAGTTCTGTCTAAATTTACAGTATAATTGACAAGCAGCCTCCAAGTAATTCCGTTACCTGATAAGACAATAAGGGAAGAACAAACTTGGTGATTAGTATGCTGAAGCAAACACCTGTCCAACAAGAGAGTGATCCCAGGAAGCAGGGTGAGTGGCACTCTCAAGAGCCTCCAAGCATGGAGATGGAGTATAGGTCCAGGTTTCTAAAGTTTCTAAAGCCTTTACGCAGTGAAAAATATGTTTAACTGAAATCTGATCCTTGCATTTCCTTTTGTGTTTTCTCAGGTTGCTCAATCAGTTGCTTTTGACTTTACTCCCAATTGCAAGGTCAGCCTTATCTAAAGGTTAGACTAGAAAGTTACAAGTAGTATGAAATGATAAAATAATAATGCCTTACTCTTTCTTATATCGCGCTTTTCAAGACGCTTTACAATTTCAAGCACCATTCATTCACACCTCAATCATACTTGGTGGTGGGAAGCTACTAATGTAGCCACAGCTGCCCTGGGGCAGTCTGACAGAGTCTGCCAATTCGCACCTACCACCAAACACACTTTAGGCAATGTGGGTTAAGTGTCTTGGGGACACAATGACAGCACACGCTCAGACAGGACTCGAACCAACGACCTTCCGGTTGCAAGGTGAGCACCTACCCACTGCGCCCACTGCACCCAAAGTCCTGTGATCTATACATAGAATCTGGCCCCAGCCTCAGTTGACTGCAGCTCTGTCCACGAGCCGCCTGGCGCTCTGCTCCGAGCGCCCAGTGAGAAATGGTATAATGGTATATCACCTTTGAGCTAAAGAGAGCAATTAGGCCATATCAGCAGATCATAGTGTTGGCAGCCGGGGCATCCAATAGCGCCAGTAATCTGTGGCTTAGCTGGCACCTAGCCACATCCAGCCACAGCTTCATGGCCTCCTCAGACACTTAAGAGTCACTGAGAGCACCAGCATGCCCCAGGAGCTGGCTCTTTTATCCACACACTATCAGGGAAATGAAATGAAATGGGAGGAAAATAAAGCCCACGAGAGACAGAAAAAGAGTAAAAGGGAGGTGGGAGGGGGAGAATTAAGTCTTTAATGAGGGCAGTTGTTTCAGCAGGCAAAAAGAAGCGGGTTATATCAACACAGTGTATCAAATGATGGCTGTTAGCGGCCCACCTACTGTGAAATTATGGGTGGCCTGTTTTGGTTTTTCTGCCACTTATCCCACATTAAGGCCTTTATCTGTTGCTCCTACACTCTCTCGTTTAATCTACAAGTTGGTTCACGAATCCCAGCAGATACAAGCTTAAACAGACAGTGTAAAGCTTGGATACTTTTGATGAGAGCTGTCACAAAGATAGAGTTGCAGATACCTCCCCTGATTGTATCTTGTCTTGACAGGAAACACTGTGAAAGTTAAAAGCCTCATCGCCATGTGGCTTTTTGCACCATCCTCGATCTGAACTTGTAAAAATAAGGAGACAAAAGCAAGATAAAGTAGAACGTTTGACCTTAATGGACACAAAGCAGTGAGACATACCATCCTAACTATATGGAGGTTCTAAAGAATTCAGTAGCTTTCTACTAAGACATGTAAGAAGTATACAGAATAAAAAATACTGTTGTTATTTATTGACTTATTTATTGTATTAACTCACTGAATCATCACAAATGCTTCCATTGCAACCGGAATGCACCGCGATGATGCCAAGCACCTTAATCAGCTGTAGAAGTTCACATTAACAGAAGAATGAAGGATTTATTTAGGGTAAAATAGGTACTTTGAAATAAAAAAATTACAACTCCTGTAGCACTCAGCTATACTTTAGATAATTCATCAGATAGTTGAGATAGTGTAGTGATTTAACGAACAGCTGGTACTTTTCGTAATTACTTAAATTACTTGCTTTCTTACATTTATTTTAAAAAAATCACTGGTTGAATATTCTGATATTCTATTATTGACAAAAGACGTTTGTAAAGAAAAACATTTTAGTAGTGGACTAAAAAAGTAACTCGGGCTGATTCTGAACATTACCTGTTGATATATTTAATGAGCCAATCATGAGCTTGCTCCCTACGCCATCTTCCACACACAGTAAGCATACGTACCTTCACACAGACACACACACACACACACACCCACTTCCTCTCTCCTATCTACAGAGTAAACACATCAGACTCAGATATTTACACTTTGGACATAACTGAAGGGAGCAGATTAGTCTGTTTATATAGTGGAAAACGGTAGACAGACATTTCTCAATTAATGAGCACACATAGAAAGTGATGTTTAATGAAAAAACCCCAAAAAACTGGCAAATAACAAATTTTCGAAGCACATGCACACAGACGTTTCCTGGAAGATTGAGCAAAATATCAGCCGGCTGTCGTCATGGTGATATAGACATCAGCAGTAAAAACTCTAAAAATGAAGCTGTAATGCTCCCATGTTATTTTGGGCTCTGTTTTCTTTTTCTTTTTTTCTCCTTTTCTTCTCCGCAGCCCACTAAATCTCTTGGGTTATTTAGTTGAATCTCTTTTCCCCTCTTCTCTCTTCTTCCTGAACACATCCGGAGAAATGCTAATCACTGGTGTTTCATCCCGGCTGTGCTCTGTGCCGCTCTGTGCTTTTCAAAAGGGTGACTCACCTAGACGACGTCCTGAAACGTTGTTGCAGATGAATTAAAAAAATAAAATAGAAACCTGCTTGTTGCCTCAAATCAACAGAAGGTTTAGTTGGACTTTTTTTGGGGGGGGAGGGGGGAGGTAAAAAACCGGGCCGGTGATATTGTTGACATGCTGCAGTTTCATCCAGTTTTTTTCTCAGAGGAGCCGCAGTTTACTAAAGTGCTGCGGTGTAGGTGCGAGTGACTCACAAGTGCTTAATTTATTGCAGTCAGTCCATGAAAGGATTGTTTTTTTTTTTCCTGGCTGGTCTCTCGCCAATGTCCTCATGCCCTGACTCAGCCATAGCCAAGCAGGTTTAGTATAGAAAAGACCTTTTTTTTTTTTTTTTTTGGAAATATATATTTTTTTGTTGTTTTTTTTGTGTAGTTTTTCTGTCCTGAAAGATGGAACAAAGTCTCCAGAGAATATGGGATTGGACAGAAGGTATAGGGGTATTAGACTAAAGCTGGCAATATTCTGTGCATCCTTTTGTGAGCACAAACTCTCAGAAACGGAGAACATTATGATTTTTGCCTTTTGACAGTCAACTCTGTTGATCATGATTCAAGAGATTTAATAGCTAAAAGGCAACTGGGCACGGAGCATGTGATTTACTGAGATTTATCTGTTCTCCCTTTCTAGTGTTGCAGCATCCCACGTCCTTGTGTTTTACTAAATCTCCACTGTGGCACTAGCAGATGAATAATAGAGGAGGAGAGTTAGGCATGGAATGAAAAATGAGCATCTGTCTGCCTCTGTATGGGCGCATAGCTATGATCGTGAATGTGTTTTTAAAAAGGTTAGACAAAACAGGTTGCGCAGAAGCGAGGTGAGTGAGACGTTGAGAGGACAAACATACGAAGTCAGGGAAGTCATTTGTGAGACGGCAGCAGATTAAAGAAGAGAAAGGCACACTTCCCATCAGCTCTCAGATTGTTCAGATTGTGGTGGAGATGTAGTGGTGCACTTTCCATCTATAATGCATCGTCCCTTGCTGGTGGCAGGGGCAACACAAGCTCATGGGCTCGTTAGGGAATGCAGCCAATGGTGTTAGCTCTGCAGGCGGCTGAGTTATTTGTAGTCTTTATGTGAGAACAGTGGTGGCTTATCTTTTCATATTGTCACAAGTTTTTGTGTGCATCAGCTGTTGAAAATTAAATGGTGAGTTGTTTGTTTGTTTTTTTCCTTCAGTGTAGCTGCAACAGGCGGACTGATCCAGTATTTTAAGTTAATTCAAGAGTTGCTTTGAAAAGGTTTGAATCCAAGTTGTACACACAATGTAGAAAACTTCACTCATCTGACATTTTATTAGCCAAATCTTGCAAGTACTGTGTTGGACCCCCTTTTGCCTTCAGAACTGTGTTAATTCTTCATGGCACCGATTCAACAGAGTGCTGGAAACATTCCTCAGAGATTTTGGTCCATATTGACATGATAGCATCACGCAGTTGCTACAGATTTGTAGGCTACACGTCAAGGGTGCTAATCCCCTGTTCCACTACATAGAGAACAAAGGGGCTCTATTGGACTGACATCTGGTGACTGTGCAGGTCATATGAGTGCAATGAACTCATGTTTAAGAAATCAGCTTGAGATGATTTAATCTTTACAACATGGTGTGTTATCCTACTGGAATCAGCCATCAGAAGATGGATACACTGTGGTTAAAAAAAAAAAAAGGACATGGTCAGCAACAATACTTGTGTAGGCTATGGTGTTTAAATGGTGCTAAGTTGGTACTGAGGGGACCCAAAATGTGCCAGGAAAATATCCCCCACAGCATTACACTACCACCAGGAGCCAGAACCATTGATACCAGGCTGGATAGCTCCATGCTTTCATTTATGGCAAATTCTCACCCTACTATCCAAATGTCACAGCAGAAATCGAGACTCATCAGACCAGGCGACATTTTTCCAGTTCTCAGATTTTGGTGTGCCCTTGCAAACTGTAGCCTCTGTTTCCTGACAGGAGTGACACCCACAGCTCACCTTGGCCATGTCTGCATGCCTGAATGCACTGAATAGCAATTTGCTGATTAGAAAATTGTGTAAACAAGCAGCTGAACTGATGTATCAGACAAAATAGCTAGTGAGTGTATATGTAATACTTAGAGAGAGACCTTATAGCTTGTTGCCTCTCACTATGAACACTGTTTAGTAGACAAATAATCCACCCTCAATTCCTCCTTTCAGTTGTGATTCTGGCTTCCAGTTTCAGTTTTAGTAATGAAAAAAGATGACTAATGGCTAAAACAAACGTTCTGTAAACATTTTGGCAACGATGCTTACATGTTGCCTCGTAATACAAAACCAGCTTAGTCCGACAGCTTAGCTTTCGCTCCTACGCAAGTCCTCAAACTCGCTCGCTGCTAAATTCAGCTCATGCCAAGATAAAGGAAAGAGAAACTCTGGTCAACAAAGACTTGTTAGACTGACTTTGTGGTCAAAAATACTCCCCGGTCTGGGTTGAACTCCCAGTCAAATGGCCCATTGTCACTGCCTCGTTCCTTTTTCAAGCTCAAGAAAATACAGTTAAAATGACTTCAGTGTGCGATGCATGATGTCTCCAAAACTAATGAGTAATCTTGTTAAACAATTGTGAATTCAGTATTGTCCAAAATAAATGTGGTTAGATTTTTCTGTAATTGAGCATCGCTACTTCCAAGGCATGCCAGCAAATGGAATAAGCATCCAAGTAAGGCTCAGTGTAACTGAAACATAACTTTTGATGGTACAATATAAGCTTGTTTTGTTTTGGGTTTTTTTGATGTGGCACCAGAATAGCAATAATCATAGCTAAATTTAAGGGTTATTTAAAGAGTGGTCACATGTTAAATTAAAATATTGTTGAGTGTTAAAATGAGACTGTGAATGAATTTGAATGGGACTGTGGCCTCATTGTCTACAATTACAAAACAATTTGCTGGCTTGGACCAATGAATAAAATGGGCTGTCCAGCGTGTGCCAGCACCCAAACCCATCTTCACCTGCTAAAACCATGCCCCTTTTTAACATCCCTTTCACTTTCATCATGTGCAAACCAGAACCGCTTTGTACTGTTTGCAACAGTCTGTTGTACAGATAACGGATGGTGTTATTTTTCTGGGGAGAGCGGTCATTAATCACAATTGCGACAGCTCACCTGTCAGAAGAAATGTAAACAAGTCGTTTCCGACATGTTCCTGTTTTCACGTGGATGTGTCACCTTCATGTTGATGTGTCGTCGTCTGAATCATCTATTCATCATGTTCTAAACACACACGTGCGCGAGTAACAGCCAGATAATAAATTGGCGGGTTTCCTCCTTGTAATAGCATGCAACAGCAGAATGAAGAAAGAAAAAAAAAAGCAAGAAAGGACAGCTGGAGGGAGGGAGGCATTGTTTCGAAACAGGAGATGTTTGAATGGAGTGGGGAGGTGATAAGTAGAGAAGTTTGCTTCTGTCAGTAAAGCGAGCCGTAATTTGCTTATTTGTAGCTGCCACTTGTTTTTGTGTGCCCAGCGATTTAGACAGATTGACAGGGGCGAGCCCGCAGACGCTAACGCTCGGAGTAGTTTTCAGCTGTGAGTCAGCCTTTTTGTAACTTGACACGAAGGGAACTTCGATAGCTGCCACTCATTTTGTGGATGCCTCAATCATTTTTATTTTGCCTCTCGCCTGACCCGCCATTTGTTCAGTGAATTCCTCTACAGCCACGCTTATCTTTTGAACGGGTTCATTTCATGTTTTGCATGTAGTACAGACTGCTGCCAGAGCTCGCTTCCCCCAAGACTGCTCATAAAACACGTTTCAGTTTCCAGTTTCCAGTTTAACAGGTTGAGATGGAAACGGCTATTTGAAGAAACGCAGATGGGAGTGGCAGTGTCCCGCTCTCTCCTTCTTTTTTTTTCTTCTTTTTTTCTACTTTTCCACTTTTTTTATTGTCCGGTGGTTCTTAAAGTCAAAACGCTGCGTGACGAGTCGACACAGATTCTTTGAATCACATATTTGTTTGTCCACGTGTCCAGATGTGCAGCATCTGTAGTTAACGGATGAGAGAAGCTGGACTTTGAGATGGCGTGGTATAGGGGCAAGCTTTTACCTTAAAGAACAACTTGGTAAAGCTGAAGCTTTGAACAGAAATACACGTGCTCTCCACTTTGCCCTTTTCCTTAATTTTTTTTGTCCTATCTTGTCATTACTTTCCTTTCTTTTCTGTCCTCCTCCTCATTTTTCCCCCTGTTTTTTGTTTTCTTGCCTCCCCTTTGCTTCTTGCTTCCTCTACTACTGTTTTTTCTCCCCACTCGACTGTCCTTTACAACCACTATTTATTTCCTTATCCTTTCTTTCCTTGTCTCCTCTCCTCTAATTTTCTCTTCTGCTTTCCTCTCCGGGGAGGATTAGGACAGAGTCCTTTTCATCCTGCTGTAATCCTACACTGGCAACCCAACTCCAACAAGAATAAACATACACACGCATACCCGTACACACATACGCACACACAGATATTTCGCATTGAGAAATCTTTGTTCTGGGAGCTTTCGTCCAAACAAGACCGTCCACATACAATACAGTGTGACCACATGGTTCATCTCTTGGTCATAAAGACTAGGCACATTCGGTGCCGAAAAATTATCTGCTTTGAATTTTCCTCTTGTCCAAAAAACTATCAGAAGAAAGAGAGGACATAAAGAATGAAGGGGGCAATAGACCTAACAGGCAGATCTCACCTCCCAGCCTGCTCTGTCATCCCTCCCCCTCTAGGTGGGGCCTTGCTTGATTCTGTTTGCTGAGTCCCCCTTTCCCCCACCCCCCGCTGAGACCTACAATGTCAGACTGGCAACCCTAATGCCGCCGTCCGTTCTATCTGCTTGAATTGAAACCCAGTTGGAGAAGGGTTATGGGAATTGCTGGCTCCAAGAGCGCTAGCTAGCTATTTATTATATATTTAGGAATTATGTGTGGGCATTTTTTTTTTTTTTTTTTTTGGAGAAAAAAATCTAATCATACAGCAGAAGGCTTAAGAGGTATCAGTCAGAGGATTAAACACTGTAGCTAAATACAACTAGATATACAGAGCAGTTATTAGCCCTTTATTAAGAAGGATGTTTGTTTTCCAAAGGCTTGTGTGTGTGTGGTGTGTGTGTGTGAATCCTTGCTTACAGGAAGTGCTTCGTAAGTTGAGGAAGTATTTGACTTGACTGTAGCTGATCGCTGCTTTGGTGCTCAGAAGAGTGCTGCTATAAACCAGAATTCTTATGAGTGTATTCTGTAGCATTTTTGAGATGTTTTGCGTTTGTGTGCCCTGCTACCTTGGACAGGTCTCTCATGTAAAAGATCTGATCTCAGTGGGACTTTGTTGTATCTTACTATAATGATCATAGCATATTTATGCATGTCTGTTCCCCCAACTCCTCCTAGATGGATTAATCTGATGAAACTTATTAGATAAACTGCCTAGGGTACCAGGATTATCAGCATCTCATATAGTGTTTGCTGTATTTTTACACTCATATCCTAAAAATTATAAGTATTATAAAAAAAACATTATGTGTTGTAGCTGATCTCTAAAATACGTCATTACCTGTGTGTTGTTGTATGTAAATACATTTTGCCAAACAATTTTTTTCTGCAGTGGCACTTTGGGGCAACTGGAGTGGGTTGTCCTGCACATCTGTAAATAACTGTTCATCAAACAGTGATGCTAACAGTACCTGTAAATGATTACTTTGTCTTATGCAGCGAATATGTAGCTTGTAAAGATGAAGAAGAAGAAAAAGATGTATTCAGTATTCATGCGTTTGGTGTTTATGAACAGCCAGTTTTGCCATCTATGTACAGCAATATAATGAAGAGAAAAAGGATAACATAAAAAAATAAAATATACATGTGTGTATATATATATATATATATATATATATATATATATATATGTCTGTTTTATTACATCAGGGAAGCTAAGGTTTTTGCTTGTAGTAGTAATGATAGTAATAAAAATTATGGAAATTCTTTTTTGTAGTCCTTTCACGATGCTTTTTATTGCTGATGCAGAGTGCAAAGAACACATGCAAACTAGAAGAACCTAAACTTGTTAGTCTCTGCTCTTCACTAATTTAGACATGCACTTTGTTCCACTGGGCGGAAACAGAGGAACCTGGTCGCTTACGAAATGTGGGAGAGTGATAGACAAGCCGCACTCCAACTCATTACATAACGTGTGTCCATGCTCCCACTGCAGAGAGCAGACAGAGCAAACTTGCAGTGTCAAAATAGGACAGGGTATAAAGGAGGGTATTTAAGGACATCAGAGTAACTGATGTGAACCTTAGCTCTCTGCCAGCCATACAGATGAATAGTGAAATTGTTGTGAGTTAAAATGCAAAGGGAAGGAATGCCTTTTAAACACATAAATGACTGAGATACTTCATTATTATATTATTATTATTGGAATAATGTGTAACTCTCTTAAGAAACCTCCTTATTGATTGTTGTTGACTAATTTTTAATGTCTATAAATAAATGTATGTACACAAAGCTGAAATATAGTTTGCTGTTTTGACAATCAGGAGAGAATGAACACTTCTAAATGACTGTACAGCACAAAATTTTCAATTTGTCTCAGAAGGCTAATCAGTCTTAAAGGTGTGCAGCACCCTTTATTGGGCACTCGTGAATAAAAACTAGAAAAGTGGGGCTGGTTGAATGGGTGCCAGAGTATAAAAAGAAGGATGGAAGCATAGGCAGACTCATAAATGGAAAGTGAGCAAGACTGAACTGCAGTGTTGAAAGTTGAGGCAGGAGGGAGGGGGGGGTTGTTATCAGTACACATACAACACTGTTGCCAATGTCTCAGTGACATAGCGCAGTATATCAGTATTTCTTTTGCTAATGTTCCCGCCTGTCTCATATCTTCTCTGACAGCTGATGGAAAGATTAGTCGCTCAGTCAAGATAAAGACTAGCTCTAAGTCCTTTTTTTTTTATTTTGAAGGGGGGTGGGGGGGGGTGAAGAGAGACTGAGAGAGCAGATGAGCTTTTGTACACATGACCTTATCCTTATCATTCTGACTTCAGTCTCAGTCACTGCAGGATTCTCCTCAGCTGTGGTGCAACCTCGCGCATGTCATTTTCCTGAGCCCACTACCCCAATCATAAAGTGCGTGCATTACAAATGCAAAATAATATCCTTGACCTCCTAGATGCCCCAAGGAAGGACTTGTAAAGCTTAACAGAAAGAACCAGTGTGTGAAAGAGCAGCAGAACTACTATGTAAAGATAGACCCCCTCTGTTAAATATTTACCCCTACCTATAGCCTTGGGGTTGGGGGTCTACTGTCTCTTGTTTCTTTAAATGAAATATTAGTTTCTTTGTCCGTCTTGGTTTATTATATATGTATGCTTGTCTTTACTTCACTGTGTGCTCTTTGTGTTAAGCCACTGAGAGGAGAGACTGGTAAAGTGAAAAACTTAAACAGGATAAAAGATGTGTGTAGCCACTGTGACATCACCCACTGGTTTGTAAAATCTCGTGATCTGAGCTTTTTGGTCATCGCCATTTTGGTGTTTTGAAACCAGATGTGATGAGCGAGGGATGAATGGAATTGTGAAATTACACGTTCATTGGCTTTATGGTCGACAAGTTGGTAACCAATGAGCCTTTCCTGGATAATTCTCCTTTCTGATTCTTAGAGGGACCACAGTTTAAGAAATGGACCTAATGTTCTGTTCAGTTTGACCTGAGACTAGCAGGTGAGACTCATTGAGAAAGTGTTTACTGAAGTTGCAGAGCAAGGGAGCCGAAAGCCATTTTTCTTTGCAACCTTTTTGCAACTATCGGAGTTTAAGGCACTTCTCCATTGGATTCAGTTTCCAGACCTTGAAGCTATGTCGATCTATGCTTGCTACATTACTGGAAGTGCATTAGAAGTTCAAAAGATGTGTTAATCCATCAAGAAAACCGACAGTGGCTTTACATACAGAAGATTTTCACACTGCTCTCCCCATGCCCACAACCCTCCAGCTCCCAAAAGTAGCCACCCTAGGAAAAACATTGTTGGTTTTGTGGTTTTTCCACTGTGCAGGATTGTCCAATTTAATTGTTTTAGTTGGTTTTTTTTGGTTTTGTTTTTTTTGGTTTTGTATTTTTTGGTGAATTGTCCATTTTCCTGGACAGCGCTCCCATTAAGCAGTGGTTTTCACACTTTGCCAGATGTGCTAGACTCACGGTGCCAATGACCCAGGTTGGGAGAAGCCAACTGAGCTCAAGTGTGAGAGCATTGTTTTGAAGAAACCGTAGTGTGTTTGTTAAAATCTTGGTTATTAAACATGGGCTTTTGGCCCAAATTGCAGGCTGAATATCTTATCATGACTAAATGAAAAGATCTTATGATAATGAACTATGATAGTGCTGGTGGTAAGAATTACCAGTGTTGAATTTTCCTCACTCATTGGTATGTCCAAGATAAAATGTGTTATTTGTTTCTTTTTTCTCTTAACAGATTCATCAGGCCAGGTGACCTCGTCACCCTTGGGCTCGCCTACATCCCACCGTGGAATGCACCCATCTCTACTCAGCCCAACATCCATGGGACCCTCTGGCCCTCTTCACTCTCCCATTAGTACATTGAGCTCTCCAATGAATGGCTTGGCCTCACCCTTCTCTGTCATCAGCTCACCCATGGGCCCCCACTCCATGAACTCGCCTGGCATGGGCTATGGTCCTAGTGTCAGCCCCCAGGTGAGGCCTGTTAAGAGACACTTTTAAAAGTATACATTACCAAGATGCTTACATATAGAGTAGATGTGCATACTGACAACAAGTTACTTGCTCAGTCCCTGTCAAACAAGAAAATGCATTTGTTTTTGTACTAACACAGACCTGCACATTTATAATACATAAGCAGTGTCCTAACCTGGAACTCTGGCCCACAGGGTTTATAAATTTGACCTATGTGACTGAGTCTTTAGCAATTATGTTCCCAGCAACTACCATCTTACTGCTGGTCAGGGAATATTCATTTTTTCCTCACAGTAGGTGGTCACTGACCACTCTCTAAGCCTGTGTAACTGGGGCCTTATTCACTTGATCCTACATCATCACCATGATTGTCACATGTCCTAAATGGTCAGCAGGTTAATGTCATTTAGATTAGATTGTGAAGTACATGTTCATTTAAAGTTTGTATGTAGTCATGTTTATTAAGGCTTGCTTGGCCATTTTGGCAAAGTACAATATTGCAAATGTGCAAGATAAGAAGTATTATTTCACAGTACCAGGTGGTTTCTGCACACAGATTAAAAACACCGTCAGTTTCAATTCCACCTGTTCCCCCGTATCGCTTTAAAATTTAAGACTTGTACATAGAAATTGTAGACCGAAAGCTTTCCTTGTGTCCATTTTTAGGGAGGGGTGAAAGCAGATCTCTGTAAAGGAGAGGGGTGCACTGGATTTATAACGCAAGACAAAAGAAGAGCCTCATAGCAAGCGGCTGTAGTGTGTTTAGGGCAAAGGTGCGTCCATTAATGCTACATATTTCATACACTTAAGTTACCAGAAAGCTTTCATCTAGGTTCCATGAGGTTTTCTGTGCGTTCACTTCTGAATCACAGGGAAGTACAGCTGCCATAAGCCAACCCGAAAAGCCATTTATGTTTATCGTGTCTTGCAAATTGCAGTCACATGAAGCGCAGATTATAGTAAAAACTTGCACCCTCACACACATACGCACATATGTCATTTTCAAAAGTCTGTCCCAGCACACAGAGACCCCGCTTTGACCCTGTGGCACGGTTAATCAAGTCCCATTCAACTGGGATTCCACACTACTTTAGTGCTGTCACTCTTACTTCTGTATCTGTGGCATATTTTTCCCGGTCCTGCCATATCCTCCTCTCCTCTCTTTCCATTTATCCATCCTTTCTCTCTGGCTGTCCTCTTCCCTAGTCTTGTTCCATCCTTGTCTCTGTCACATCTCCATGTTCATTTTTATTCCATCAATGAGCCTTGGTTTCCCTGGTATTAAAAGACACACACGCATACGCACACAATTAAGACATCAAAGCATGCAGCGGCCCAGTTTCCATTTGGAGTCATATCTGAAATTGAAATGTCCCCCCTCCCCCAAAAAAATGTGATTGCTGCCCTTCTTGGTATTTGTTGATTTATTAAAGTACATCTGCAATGTGACGCTTTTTTTTGTGTGTGTGTGGATGGGCTCTCCTTGCTATTGTTGAGCTTATTTGTGCCATCTTAACGAAAGTGTCCCACATGTAATGGAGTTTAGAGTGGATTAGGAGCACTTTGTAAAAACGGGCAAAATCTTATATTTCTCGAAGCCCCCGGTCCTTCTCTCCACCCTTCTCCTTCTTATTCCTTGGCGCCTCACGACTCCAACACTGTCATTTGAACTGCCAGTTCAGTCCCGGAGAGGCATGATTTATTTTCAGGTTCAGTTTTTAGGCAGCAAGCATTATGGTGGACTCGAGAAAGCTGAGTAACGCTAAGAACTGCACAGCAGCGACCTGCCATTAGAAAAACAGAAGACAGGAAGGAGCAAAATCGGCTAGTTAGCAGAGACTTAACGTTCAGAATAAGAGCGAGTGGACCGCTCAATCAGTAATCTGATCAGATGGGTGAAAACCTAAAAAAAAAAAAAAAATCACAAAATATACCTGAGTGGCCATCAGAGTGCCAATTTGTGGGGAAAACTTGTCTGTCTCCGTGACTCTTTAGTGTTTTATAACTTCTTAGAGGTACACATTAAGCATGAAACTGCACATGCATTAAAGTTGAAAAGTATCATGTGGTGTCAGCGTGCAGGGGTATTTTTATATCGCCTCAAGGTCAGTCCTGCCAGTTTTAATAGCTGAGTCACGAACGAGTAACAGCTGATTCGGTTAGTGCCAATCGTTTTAACACTGTATGTACAGTAATTATGGGTTGTGCGTGGTGGCTGGTTTTGGTATTTACAGTGCTGTAGTGGTTAATTTGTTGAAACAGGTGGTGTCAGGGTAAAAGCGTCCAAACAAACTGAAAGTTACCCCACTACCACCACCACCACCACCACACACACACACACACACACACACACACACACTCTCTTCTCTCTCTCATTTTGCTGGTGTGATTTTAATTAGAACTTTTGTAATGTTTGACTATCTTTAGGTTGTTTTGCTTTGTTAAAACAACAGCAGAATTTATCATTTAGATTGCAAAACTTTATTGCAGTCTTTTTTTTCATTTATATTCTCATTTCATAAATGCTAAAAAAAAAGAAAAAGAAAAAGGGGACAAAAAGGCCTCTATATAGATCCATGTGTTTCACATATTTTGAATGGCACCCAACCCCAAACCGTACAGGTGCTCATGTAAACGGTTAACTCTGAGTGATTCTATAACTGAGATTGTGGATGTTTTGTTTTTTTTTTACTGCTGCTTAGCAAAGGTGGAGTACAGTGGTTTGATTTTAAGGTGCAGCGGCTTCGAGAATAAAGATGGTGGCACTGCCCTGTGGTCATGAGGCGCGGCACTTCTGATGAGACGTGATTTGAGTCAGACGGCATATGCCACTTGCACTTAACACTCGGCTGACTTGCTTTTGTCAGGGGCAGTTAACTGGAACGAGGTCACAGCTCAGCCTTTTTCACTACTTAACCGCTCAGATCAGTGCACGACCCTGCCCAAGCTAACGGCTCACAGTGCACAGGTGTGGAAACACACTTGTTGACCACCCAGAAACTGTACATACTGTACTTTGGATTCTTCCTAGTGATCTCACATGCATATATAGTATCATAAAGGACAATAACCAGCAAAGTTTTGCCTTATAAACCATGACTGTCACAAGAACAGCCTATTTTACCATCACCTGCAATCAGCAGCTTCTTCCAGCAGGAAATATAGCATTTTTGAGGCTTGGTCTAATAAATACCAGGTGGAAATGAGGCTTACCTAGTCTGCCCAAAAAGCTGTGTATTTTTCAATTTAACAAAAAAAAAAAATAGAAATGAAAAACAGTGAGGCTTAACCATCCGCTACATCAAAGGTTTAATTGAAAACACGATGAAAGCTTGGGTCAGGATGAACAAAAGTCCTATTCTTACAGGAGTCTCGCATCCTCGAAAAACCTAACCACATGTAAAGAGAGAGACAGTCCTTTATCATCAGCCAATTCTTACATCTTGAACAACAGTACTTCCCCTTTAGCTCTGTCCCCAGCATCCAGACACAATGACATACTGTTGTGTATTGGGTTTTTTTGTTCCATTGAGAAACTTTTCCTGAAGAGGGCCGTGCATTGTCAGCACACGTACTATACATAAAAGATATGGCGTGTGGTTCGAAATGCATACTTTGTCTTTTATGTAGTGGTTTTGCCAGACTTGTCATCTGATTTTTTTTTTTATTATTTTTTTTTGTGGTATTGCAAGACATCGCTCGAGCTATATGCGCTGGGTGTGCTGCCAGACCGTAGTCATGCTCCTTAGTATCAAACTCATCAGTGGTTATGTCTGTAGGCTTGAAATCACTGAGAAGACAGACCATCCCTCGATCACAGACACCACAACTACCCAAACAGATGGAAGGGATTATATGCAGTGGTTGGAGCACAGTTCACACTTGCAGTGACAATGAGGAGAATTGTCTGGCTGTTTTGTTTTTTGGTTTTTTTGGGGGGATTTTTTTTTTTTGTGTGTGTGTGTGTGTGTGTGTAAAGGGGTTCTTTATCACAGCACCCTTGCTGGTTACCATTTTCCAGGCTCAGTCCGTACCCCTCTGGAATCAGTGCTCCCGCTGAAACCACTGTTTCACAGCATGCCTTCAAAATACATATTAAATGTGACTTTTACAAGAAATGGAACACGTTCTTAATAAATTATAAATAAGCGGTGGCTGTGATGTCATGTGCCACTTTTGAGTACACCGTGTTCAGGCGTTTAGGTCACCAGGAGCCCGAAAAGCAACACATTCAAATGAAAGAGAGAGAGCGAGAGAGAGAGAGAGAGGGGTGGAACTTAGCCCCTTCCTGTGTGGGAGTAATAAAGGTCCCTTCCACTGCTCTCGTCTTTGCTGTAGTCACTCTGCATGACATCATGGCTCCATGACTATACAAAAGAACTGTGTGTAAGGTCTCAGGGGAGCAGTCAAGGCTCTCAAAAGCCAATCAAAGCTTAGATGTGTTAAGGGAAAGTTAACAATTAGAAACCAATTTAGAAATCACTTTTTCCCATAGCGCTGTAAAGGTGTAGCTAATTCAGTTCCTGCAGAATTGGAGCTAACGATTAGTCAGTTGTGCTGACGGGGATCATGCACATTCTTTATTTGCTTTCTGTCAGTGGTCTTATTTTTCTTTTATTATTTCTTTCATTGCTTTTTAGTTACAAGCCCATTCTTGAATAACCGACGTTACGTGTCGTATAATAAGGCTTGGGCCTGTGTGTGTTCTGCTTGTGTCGGGCCACACAGGAATTCAGCCATTTAGGAGGTAGGAGCTATAAGGGATTGAAATGCTAACATTAGGCTTAAGTTTCACAGAGCAGCCTCGTAATGCAGGCTCTAGACATTGTAGTTCGAATGCCTTGAGGGCACACGTTTATTTTAAAGCTTGAAATAATCCCTTCAGGGTTTTAATTGCATCTGCTGGTGTGATATTACAGCAACTCAACGCTGCCTGTGGACAGATATGTACACTGTGGCATGTCTGTGAAGTATAATGACATTTACTGTATGACTAATTCTACTTTTGTCACTGCCCAGACGCTTGTAAAACGTGAAGTCATGCATGGATATTAGTCATTTTATATTTATACACTCCTTACAGTCCTAGAATAATTATTTTTGTGCTAAAAATTAAAGCTGTACTACTCAAAAAAGGCAAGACTGACGTTTTATATGAAAAGTGTTTGAACAGATTAGTGTAATCTTGGCAAAATGGTGGGCACTGAGCATCAGACCTCATTCTGGCAGAATTGGTGTTGATCGCCCAACATCTTGTTTAGGATTAGGGAGCTAATCAGTTGGAAACAGTCATCAATAAATATCTTGTTTACTTGTTAGCAGCCGGGGAAATTTGTAGCGAATCCAGTGGCTGCCTGACAGTGATACTATTACCCAAGTAAACATTCATTATTTAAAAGCATTTGTGATCACATCATCTGCCCAATAGTGGAAAATGGAAATACAACTAAGTGACTTGCAAAACATTGCTAAATTCATTGGTGTTTCCGGAGTTGTTCCTGAGCATCCTAAAGAATTTCCTCTCATCTGAGGTTTGGGTCTTCTTCCAGACCTCGGCAAAGTGGTGACACATCCAACTTCCTTGGACTTTCCCATTGTTCTGAGTATTGGTCAGTCCAATGAGTGCTGTCAAACAAATCCTTCTTATGCTGGCAAAGAGGAACTGCCAGTTGTGGTCAATCATGGTCACTGATGAGAAGTCAATAGACCTTGGCCTTGCCAAGTCAAAAGACATTGTAGAAACGTATTAATCACTTATTAAAAGATTTAAGCGAGTGTAGGTATATATTTGAGCCTTTATGTATACCTTTGACCCTGTGTGGATTAGAGAAAATACAAAATAAATTCAAACTTGTGCACCCAATACTTGTTTAAAAGATGTATGCTATATGATCACTTCACACTGGAAAAAGAATAGTTAAAAGTAGGCTAATCAGCCTGTCACTGGTGATGGGTGATCAGCTAAAAATACAGCTTATTGTAGTCGCTGGCTGATCATTTAGTGCATCTCTCATTTTTGATAGACAGTAGTAGAGCATGTAGCCCGTTTTACTAGTTAGAAAGGCATATTTATTCAAAAGTTGCAAAAACAGTGACGTTTTTTTGTTTTCCTTTGGAATAACACCATTTTATCATTGGTTATTATGCATGTATATATGCATAATATTTGCATTCTGGGTCACACGCTAATCAAAAAATAATCATTGAAGTTTTATGCTGCATATATTTTCTGAATTTCATGAAAACTCAATCAGATTGATTATTAATTAAAATAATTATTAAAAATAGATTCTTTTGGCTCTGGCTTAAACATCTTTGGGTGGCACCAACAATTTCTCTGTGCAGGAAACACCCTGGCTTTTGCTATACGCTTATCAACACCCACGCAAAGCCAGAACATCACAGTTGCGCGTGTGCATGCAGACAGAATGGCAACACACACCACATATGTCCATAAAGACACATCAAAAACACACATTCATGCCACGAACCCACCCCTGTATGTGCAAAGACTCCCATAGCTGCCCAAAACATTTAGGCAAAACACATGCCCAGTAGTGCCATTTTGAGGTGAGACAACAGCTGAAAGCCACTGTGTGTATTCCAACTTCACTGCTGCAAGACTCACTGCTTCCATAGCACTGATAGGCTTAATATCCTGGTTTTTCACTGTAACAAAAGTTTCTGTCAAAACACACACACACACACATAAGCTGGCAGTGCTTGCGATGATTCATTTTATCTGCTATGGCACAGCATGGGGTGAGTGTTAGAAACCTCCGCGAGCTGTCTGCAGTAATGTCTGCTTCTGCTAAATTCTACTGGGAGAGGGTAGGGAGAGCGTTTTAATAGAGCTTAGTGACAATAATCATAGAGCTATTTTACAAAAAGGCGTGCTTAGGAAGGATTTATATTTTTCTAACCAAAGGCTTTATTAATGGTTGATAAATAATATATGTATTCACATAATCAGCCATTAAAGTACATAAATTATGGCCACATGATCCCATGTGTAAGTAGGGGATTCTTTTTTTTATTGTTTCCTTTCATTCTTGTTTTTGAATATGTACATTTAAAGTGAGACTTAAAAGCCTTCATGAATACAAACTTGCAGTTTCCTATATACAGTCATCAAGGCTTCAGCTAACCAAGCAATACAAATAATAGTGTCATTATTATGTCTTGTTATTATTGTTGATTACTTCTTTTTGAAAGAGGCTAAATACAATGACTGTGTAGGTGTGAATTTGTAATGGTAACATTGTGCTTTCACAATGTAAGTATCATGTAAGTACACACTAAGCATAAAGAAAGCATTAAAAAACAAGTAAAAGTCTACTATTCCTATATAAGGGCTTAAAATGTCTTTTTGAGAGTAATTCTGTGAGTGCTGGATGTAATAATTATGGTCATACAGCACGTACCATAATAGCTAAAATTCATCTTACCTTCCTACTTCCTCATCCTAAGCATGACTCACTTAATTTGCAGTTACATGACAGGACCTATTTGCAGAAGACCCTAAAGTTCATCCACAAATAACTGCACAAACTGTGCTGTGCATGTGTGTGGTGATTAGTTTTTGTTAGGAGAGCTGTGTGCATTCAAAAAAAAGGTGTCTTTGAGTTATCTCATGGGGTGTCTGTGAATAAACCCCACAGGCTACAGAAGAGAGTGGTCCATTACCGCACCCTCCCTGTGTGAAACCTGACACCCCATCGCCATTGATGCATGTCATGATAACACACACACACACACACAGACACACCACAGTGATGGGAAGAAAGTTCTCACTCATTCCACCCATGCTTTGGAGGAGATGCGAGATAAGTTTGCTTTTAGAAGGAAGTGATTGTCACCTTGTGTCAGAGGTGAAAGGGGACTTGGGGTTATCATTAGGCTAGATCATTACCCGATCCCCTGTCCTCACCTCTCAGTCGACAGCTGGTTAGGCCTCGTCGCTTGTCAACAGCAGATTTGTATCATGTTCACTCACACTTCCTTGCTTTTTACATTCTAGTTGTAGACAGTTTTGGCTTCGTGCCTCGAGGCAAAAGTAAATTAAAGTCACAAAAATTAATGATTCTTAAGCAAAGTACAGCAGAGCCAGTGATACATGTGTCAGGAATGTGATCTGCAACAGTGGACCGTGAAGTAGAGCATTCAGTTCCTGGTCATGTTGTGCCACTCTTTAATGGAAAACCTTGTGAAGACATTCTATAAGGGCTTTTTTTTTTTTTGAAAGAACACCGTGAAGATAACTTTCTCTGTATTAACAAAGGTGCCCTTGAACTGCAAAGTAACTGAAGTTCCACATGAGGGTTGTGCATTAAGGAGTGGTGCACAAGGATTTGATGTCTCCTTTTGAAGTATCTGTATGAGCAAACTCTGCGCTCTGACTCTCTGAATCGAGCTAAGCTCATCTTAAGCACAGGCCTCTACTGTCTCTGCTCTTCTTTCTCTTTTGTCCTCCGTTCGCTCAGGGGCCACTCCTTTCTTTAGATTTCCACCACGGTGTGTTGTCATAGAATATTAATAGTTCACACGGTCTGTTCAGCTGCCAAGACTGTTGTTACTATTAAAATGAATTATGAGTAAGGTAAGCTGCGTCAGAACACGGTTTTTCCAATTTCTTTTTTTTTTGTGCAAATATTGAATTATTCTAAAATAATTCTAAATTAGCCGATCTTCTCTCCCTTAAACAACTGGCAACAAAGTGCTCTGCTACTCCAAAGAGGCACAAATAATTAACTGAAAATGAGCACTTTTACCTGGCTTTTTTTTTTTTTTTTACCTTACCAAACAGAAGCAGGTGCAACAGATTTATATAACAAAACAAATGTCAGGCACTTGCATCATTTTCCAGTCTGTTCATAGGTTCAGTAGATAAGAGGACAATCTTTTCTCTTTTTAACTTGTCTCCATAAAGTTCCTCATAACTGCTTATAGCCTTTACTCATACTGAGGCATCTTTAAAATGTCCGTGCTCAACTGGGTGGGGGTGTCTGAGTAGGTTTGTTGTTATGAACGTTTTTGTGGTCGTGTGTGTGGTTAGGCGTGTGTGCACTACTGTTCACCTGTGCCGTGGTGCACATGCATGAACCAGATCGGTTCATATATTGGAGGCGGACTGGCCGGTTGCTGGTCCAGGCCAAGAACACTGGAAATTGGCCAATTTCAGTGCATGGCAAGCTGATTAGTGCATCTCTAGTTTTGTTTGTTTGATTGTTTATTTTTTTTCCAAATAAACCCCAAATATTTCTTACCATCATGTCCCACCATACTAAAAAAAAAAAAAAAAAAGAAAAATTCCCAGGCATATTGCACATGTAGTTTTTTTTCTAATCTCAAATCAAAGTAGCACTTCACTTATAAATGTCTAACTTTTCACGTGCTGTTTTTATACACATTTCCATGCAGCCACTGACACTTTCTGTCAACGTTACAGTCATAACTAAAACCATATTAATTCTTCACCTTTAGCCTCATGTTTGAATGTCACAGCAGCATGCTGGATGCAGCAGGTGGCACAGAACATATAATCACGCATATCAGTTCGGTGCAGAATCTGACACCCTCGAGCAGACACAGACCCCCACTGTACTGGATGGACCATTGGAATGCCCTCCACAACGTGTTATGTAACACCTGCAGAGAGGGGGGGGGGAATGTGTAATTTAGCAAGCGCATTTCAGGTCTTTGTGTTTTGTACATTGTACTGCAGGGAATCATGTCTTACATTCACTGTTTTTGAACTTTTATATGGCCCTTGCTTGTTTCAAACTTTCTCCTCCTTTAACTGTCTCTTTTAGTGTCTGAGGGTCTTGTCAGTGGGGTCTCCCAAAGCAGTACGGCTGTACACACAGCTGGCATACCTCCGCACGAAGGGTCACGTATGTGTGTGTGTTGTACGGGAGGGTGCATATATTCTATTTCCAGAACTAGTCCTGAGCCACTTTAATCCCCCCCGCCTTGTCTCCATCGCCATGGGCAGAAGGAAAAAGAAAAGCCCCCCCCTCGCCCCTAGCCTGCCCGCCCCACTGTTGGGGAGCAGTGTTACTGATATTGAGTTGCAGGTTCCCTGAAAATAGATTGAAAGAGGAAGAATCTTTTCTGTCAGGGAGCTACAGGGTTTGATAGAGACGGTCTCAGTCAGGAAGACAGCTCTGTTAGTGCTGCACTCCAGGGGAAAGGACTAGACTCAGGCGTTTAAGTGAGGTAAGAGCTCGTGATGTGTGTTTGTGCCTGCATGTGGATGAACTTGTGTGGATGTGGGTGTGCATGTTCTGCCAAAGTGATGTAGCTAGATCCCAATACCCTCTGTGTCCTGCAAACTTGAGGTCATAACCAAACTATGTTTTCTATTTAAAACACTTTTTTTCCACAGTTACCCCAAACATTCACACTACTTCTTTGTTTTAGGACCCCTTAAACCACAGTGTTTCATAGACTGGATGACAGGCCCCCTAGTGCGGCATAGAATCACGGTGGGGGGCTGGGTATTTGGGTTTCTTGGAAAACCTGGAGAATAAGGTGGAGAGAAACCATTTAAATGACTCACCCCCAACCGGTCACAGCAGAGGGCTACCCCTCCCTGAGCCTGGTTCTGCCCGAGGTTTCTTCCTGTTAAAAGGGAGATTTTCCTTCCCAGTGTTGCCAAGTGCTTACATTTTGTGCCTTGAGGGGCTGTGATTTGGCACTATAGAAAAAAAAAACTGAATTGAATGATTTATTGATGGAAAATAAACAGGATGTTTTTAGTTTTGAAGATATTCATGTCATTAAGATCATTTTTGTGGGGCCAGGGCTGCAAGCCTTTTTTGGTCTCTGAAGGAGGGCACATTTGATAAGCAGAGACACAATGAAAAGCTGACACCGTTTTAGTTTGAAAGCCAGAAATCATCCCAACTTTTTGCTGGCTGATATCATCTTGTAAGTCACTACATATCCTTCACTCATTCGTCACGCTCCCATCACGTGGCCTTTTTCTGGAAGAAAACAATGACATCAGCATTGGCTTCCAGTTTTTAATTCAGATATTGAATTACAAGCACACAAGTGTGCAGTGGAATTCTGCATTTTATTAATTTTTTCCAGTGTTTCCTTTTTAACCTTGATTTGATGTTTTAAATACTATATAGGAAGCTCTGCAGGATGGTTTTAGTTTTTCATACTGAGGCTGCCTGTGTATGTCTCTGTGTGAAGATCAGGCCAGTGGTGGGTACCAGAGTGCAAACTAAACATTTCCTTATGGTGGAGGGCTTTAACACCCCCCCCACCCCCACCCCCAGTCCACCCCACCCCCAACGTCTGGTTAATCCATCATTCATACAGCCAAACATTCTAACTTATGTAAGCTTTAATTTTGAAATTCAACTCCGTTTCCCATGTTCCCATGACACCCCATATGTCACACTAAATTCTGTGGAAATATGTGTAAAATGATGCACGAGACATCTAGAATTTCCTATTTGATGTGATGGCAAAGTACCATGGGTTGGAATATTTTCCTCACTGGCAGCGTGGTGTATTGTAGCTATAAATGCCATAGCTAACAATTTTATACAATTTGGGTATACTGGCCATGTGTACTTGCAGTTTGGGCATGTATTTGTTTACATATAAGCTCTATATAAAAGCCTTTTTGTATGCACTTCTGTGTCGCAAAGTAGCTTCATCTTTTTGATACATGACCCTTGATAATTAAAGAAAAATAAATTAAACTGATGCTGTCCATGGTTCTGGAGGAGCTTTGTTTCCTGGCTTGATTGCCTTATGAACTCTGGACTCTAGGATTGTTGGTGCTTGACCCTTAACTAAAAGTCGGTATATCTCAGCTTCAGCTGCTTTGATTTGTGTCCTTTATGTCCTCTGCGTAATTTTGCTTATAAAAATATATAGTTCAAAAGTCCATCAGTGCTCACCGAGACACACTTTCTACACATGTGTCTATCCAGTCAAATCTGATTTAGAAAAAAAAATCACTCAAAAGATTCTAATCTAAGTGGTGTTTCTATTTATTGTAGCACTGTAATTGTTTTGTTGTCAGTTGCCTTGCTGTGTCTGTCATCTTCTGTCTTATGTCACATTACATAACAAAATAAATAAATAAAACCTACAGCTGCAGCTGGAGTTGTGAATCCACTCATCAGCATCCATATAAACTCAGTGGCTGTTTGGTTTATGTTCTGTGTGTCTGATGCAGGGCATTGTTTGCTCTCATGTATACCTCTCTGTCTTCTTCCATTACGCACCTAATGTACCCTTGTCAGATGACTGTAAACACAGCTTAGGCCATGTTTTTTTTTTTAATGACAAAATATGTTTTTCTTGCCATTATAAGAAGTAAATGACTCTTCTGTCATGCTTAATCCCAGCAGATAGAGACAGGGTTTCTCTGCTCCAGTATGAACTTAATTTTAACTCACGAAGTGTTTGTGCTGTAAGACATTTCTCGTATGTGGTAACTTAATAAAAACACATCTGGCTCTGCTCTGCCAATACTGTTCTGTCTCCCATCCCTCTGTTATAGATGTGTCTGTGGAGGATCCACTTGTCTGAATATATGCACTTTTCCTTCTCCTTTTCACCCCCCTGTATGAAGTCACTGTGGTTTTAGCACCGTTCAGCAGACTAGTGCTTTTACTTTCTTTTTTTTCTTTTTTTCATGAAATGTTTTTTTTCTTCTTTCACTAATGGTTGGCTTGTTTCTGCTCCATCCAGTACATTTAGTGGATAATTTATGTATTTCCCCTTAACGTTTATCTCCTCTGGAAACAGCATGTAGCTTGTTATAATAATTAGCCTCCCCTTGCTTTTCACTAGCAAAGAGAGGTCACTTTTGGATGAATTTTATCAAAGCTCCTTCTGAGAGAGAGGCAGGCGACTATTGAAGTTAGACTTAGGGCTGCAGTTGCACTGCTGCTAAAACAAATGCTGTCTCTTTATTCTGCTGTACTGTTCAATTTTGCAGTAGAGTTATGCTAGCGCTGAACATTTTGGAGCCAGCAGGGCTTGTTGAGAGCATGAATAAAAGAGTTCCTGGGGTTGAGTGGTGCAGGATCCTGCTGCGCCAGATTTAGATCTGAAAACGAGGGGAGCGGGAGGGAGGAGAGCGAAGGGGAGAAATGAAAGGGAGCAAAAAAAGAGGTGTTGCTAAGGCTGTTGACCATCTGCATAAAGTATGATTAGTCATAGTGTCCCTTTTATTTTGTACATTTCACAAATTGTTCAGTACTCTCTAAATGGCATAACTTATAATAAATGTCCTTTTTTTATCTGTAAAAAATCTTCAGCCAATGCTATCTGCGTGGCAGACCACACAGATGACATTGCTTGTGCGATGTTGCTGGCTTTGAGTTTAGCGGGCTGCATTGTGACCTGTCAGCGTGTGTGTTTCTGTGTGTTGATGTTCCAGCTGAACTCTCCGATGAACTCTGTCAGCAGTACGGAGGACATAAAGCCCCCATTGGGCCTCAACGGCGTGATGAAGGTGCCTGCCCAGCCCTCAAGCACCGCTCTGTCACTCACCAAACACATCTGCGCCATCTGCGGTGACCGCTCCTCAGGTGAGTGACATCAGGCTGCGATGACTGTCTGCAAAGGAAGTGTCAAAATAATTCAATGTCAGAAATGACCTTGTTGGAAATCTTTTCGAAAACCGGTAATGACTAGGGTTATTTTCATTGGAGATTACTGTTTTTAAAAGGTAGGTATGCGAAGGGGGGGGGAATCAAAACACAGGAACTGGAAACTTTCACAGAACACATCTGGGCAGTGAACGGCAACACCAAGTTCACTTGGGAGGATGTCAGTGGAAATGGTTGAGCATTCTTGGACTGTGCGCTACACATTTTAGATGAGAGCTTCAACACTGGAGTACACAGAAAACCCACAAGAAGATTAATATTGACTCTGATTATTACCACCCACTAGAAAACATGCTGGGGCTTATAAAAAACCCACACCACTGGGATAAGAAGGGGTTTTAAAAGAATAGAGAGGAACAAGGAGCAGAAACACACCAGAGAAGCACCTGAAATGTGTAGTTAGTCAAAATTTGCCTTTTGATGTCGGCCCCAGATGTAATCTTATTATGGTTCGCTGCAACTTAACAACTTCAGCTGCATGCAGTCACATTAACAGATAGGCAGGCAGTGGTGGAGAAACCTAAATGTCAACATTGCAGTGGCTATGATTCACTAATGTTGATGCTGAAAAGTGCAACTGCTGGCAAAATGAATGTATGGCTCTCTCAAGGGCTCTCTTTATGAATGAAGCTTTGGGTTACCTATGTCTGAATGATCAAAATGTGCCATTGTTGTATCAGATTGATGAATCAGATGAACATTTAGCAGTCCAGATGAGAAAGTCCATTTACCTTTGTTTAGCAGTTAAGTGACTATTCGAACATGTGCAAAAGTCACTCCCTAATCAATTTTATGCTCAGTTACTTAAAGAATTGTGCACAGACTTTGGAATGGGAAGGCAAATAAAAAATCATTTCTAAACAGTCGAGCCTGTATAAGACTACACTGTTTCCAATTAAAATAAAGCAGGACTATACAGCATGTTGCCCAAGCCTGTGCTCTAACCACATGGAGAAACCTTCAAAGAAGATCCAAAGATGAACTTTGGTCAGAGAACGGCCCCACCGAGTGCTCTGGCAGAACTGAATACTTCAGTTTGCTGTAGTGGGAGAGCTTCCTGGAAAGACAACAGTCATTGGAATTCTTCAAAAATCTGGGCTAAATGAAAGGGAAGCCAGAAATAAGCCACTCCTGAAGAAAAGCATGTGAGGGCGGCAGCAGAAATGCACATGAAAGGAAATGAAGTCATGTGGCAAAAGATCCTGTTGATTGGATGAAACCAAACTTTGAATCAGTTTTTACTTGAAAGAAGGAAGAGTTATGTCTGAAGGCAACTGCTGTCGCCAATTTTGATGCGTATTATATTTTCTGGTAAGGTGTAGATGTTTATGCAGTAGTGTCAATTGGGCACCAGGGGTACAGGGTTTAGATTGGTTATTTACCGTCTTTAAAGATGACACTGGGACACAGGTGTAGTGAATTAGAGGCAGAAGGAAGTCACGCAGTCTTTCAACTGTGTGGTTGTTGGTTCTGATGGTATTGTTGTGTTTTTATCACTTTTTGCGCTGTCTTTTTTGCACTTTTTTTTCAGTTATGCACTCAGTTTTTTTTTTAGGTGGTTTTAAGATTTACATAATGAATAAAATGTTAAAAGTATTAGACATGGTGGACCTGAGTTTTTTTTTTTTAACCATGAAAAATTGGAAATGATTCCCTCAAGTGGTCTTTTGGTGGTTGGATCACCACTATATTATGTTGAAAAACTACACTTTATTGGATGGGTATGGAAAAACAGCCCTGCTCCCCGGACCCTGTTCTAGCTAATTATGTTAACTGGATGCAGATAAGTGCACATCAAGGTGAAAGCAATACCAAGGACTCACGGTAGAATTAAAGTTGTTGCAAGCTGCTTGGAAGATACTGGCCTTTTCACAACTAGGATATCCTATCACAACTTTAATTCAGTGAGGAAAGATCATTAGGAGGAATTGAACATGATTTATTGATATACAGAATTCAATTGCACTATTTGGCGATTAGACTCCGATGGCCCATCGAAGCCAAACGGAATCCCAGCAGTGATAAGAATTGGGGCAGGACCCTCCGAAGTCTAGACGCTGGTGGTGGTGAAGATAAAGATGGAGGCTCAGATGGCGCACTGAGTGACTTGGATGAGGTGGAGATGAAGAGGGGGTGGGTTGGGCAGAGTGGAGGCTGATTGGCTTGAAGAAGGCGTGAAGAAAGATGATTGGACTACAGCAATGATATCAGTATTGAGTTTGACAGCATAGGAAAGTAGAACTGACGTGAAGAATAAACTAGCAGAAGAGTTTGATGATTCATTGAAGCCATTAATACCAGAGGATGAAGTGCGCAAACAAAATGTGTGGTTTAAAACAAATATAAAATAATAAAGAGATGACACAGAAACTGGAAAAGTGGTTATTTGATGTCAAAGACCAGTGCAAAGACAATGATAACGATATTAATGATGGTGATAACAAAGAATGTGATGATAAAAATGATGCTGCGGTCCGTAATGTTTTGCCAAATATAACAGTGGGTATTGCTGATATTGGATCAGATGGCAGCCTTTCCAATGTTGGTGGTGAAAATTCTGTCAGCTGGGCGTTACAATCACGGGCTTTGAAATCATCAACCTCATCAGCATGCCTCAAAGCAGAGGGTGAAAGGGCTGCTCTTTTTACTATGGCAGCTCCTCTTAAGGGAAAAAACATGAGCTGGAGGCTCAGGAGGAGCAAATAAGACGAAAGAAGGAATTACTCGAATTGCAAAGTCAAATTGCTGCTCACTCTGCAAGAGTTCAAAGGTTCTGATGTGCAGAGTTCAAGAATTCATATATGGAAAATGCAAATCTCTTCTCAGCTCCTATGCCACTGAATCTGTTCCATAAAGCTCAAGGCAGCAGTTTGATCGTCCACCTACAGGAGGCAATAAAGCTGCAGTGTCAATGGAAGCACAGCTAAATATTTCAAGGCCTCAGTTTCAGTCATTTACTGTACCTTGAGGAGGAAACAAAGCTGCAGTGCTAATGAAAGCTCATCCCAAAGAAACTGCTTTAGAAGGAGCTGGACCAAAAGCTCATGCTCTGAATATCAAACCCAGAATTCTTCAAAGATTTCAGCTAAAGTGTCATACCGCGCATCACAAGCAGGAGTCCACTATGCATTTACTTCAGGGTCGAATTCAGTGCTGACGTCAGTCTTCATTATAATTACCTCCAAGAGACATACCGATCTTTAATGGAGACCGTCTTGAGTACAGCACATTCATCAAAATATCTGAGCATAGTAGTGCAAGTAATGTGGATTGTTTATATTTCTTGGAGCAGTGAACCAGAGGACAACCTAAAGAATTTGTCAAGAGCTGTCAACACATGCCGCCTGATAGAAGGTTTGAAAGTGTGAAGATGCTTTTACAACAACACTTTCGAAATGAGCACAAAAATAGCCACTGCATATACGGAGAGCATTTGGTTGGCCAACAGTCAAGCCTGAGGCTATTAAAGCCTTGCAGTTTTTGCCTTGTTTCTGCGTGCGTGCAGTAATGCCATGGAGGACACTGGTCATCTGTCAGAAATGAATATGCCATCTATGTGCCATAATCCTGAAGGCGCCTTATAAGCTAAAGGAGAACATGAGAAATGCTGCTTATGAGTTGTAGGAAAAAAAAATCATCATCAAGCAGGTTTCAGTGATGCCGTTGATTTTATTGAAAGACAAGTGTGTATTGTTTCCAGTCCACAGGATATCTCTGTTTTTCCACCACGGAATGAAAGTGGAAATAAAGCTTCCCAGAGTCATGTTAAGGGAAAAGAAAGCAGCTTCGCTACTTCCGTGGCTGCTGTTGATTCTGGATCTCCAACCCAAATTAAAATAGAGAAAGGTATCTTGTTTACTGTGTTAAGAGGATCATAGATTGGAGGCCTGCACCAAAAGGAAAAGGACAATGCATGGAGTGAACCTGATTCTGTTGTACATATAATCAAAGATTATCGTGGTCTTTTGTCATGCGAGTTGTGTAACTTGAAACATCCTAACATCCTACCATCCGACATATCCACTCAGAGGAGAAGGAAAATAAATTGGATGCACAAGAGGAAGGATCAGAAAACAGTCATGCAGTTTCTTCTACAACATGTGGCCATATGGGGGCTGAAGCACAAGGCTGCAATTTGTCAGTTGAACCTGATTAAATCAAGGCTAATTAAAGCAAGTTTTTAAAGACCCATGTATTTCTTGATCCTAGTAGCACAGCCACATTTTGACTCATGAGGGAGCTAAAGGTAAAAGCAAGAAATTCCAAAATCCTGATAAGAACAATGAACCAAGAAAAGTTTCTAGTCACATCATTTCCGGATTGGAAGTAGTTGCACTTAACAGCAACACTTACTTTGAATTGCCCAAAGTGCACACACAGTGTAAGATGGCAGTGACTCATGATAACATCCCACGACAGGAAGAGTTGAGTGCTGTGGAAATTCCTGTCATTGACGCCTGAGGTAGAGCTGCTAATTCAATTCAATTCACTTTTATTTATATAGTGCCCAATCACAGCAAAAAGTCACCTCAAGGCGCTTTTATATTGTGAGGTAAAGACCGTACAGTAATTACAGAGAAAACCTATCAAACAATCAAAACGAACCACTGTGAGCAAGCACTTGGCGACTGTCCATTTGTTATGTGCAATATTATGACCCAGCTGTGCAAGCTTTGCCCTGCAAAGAACTGCTGGGGATAATAGAACAGAGTTCCCAGGGTTAGGGTGCGTGTATGTGATTGATACCATCAGGCACAATTTTTATGAGGATGATTGCTGTCCATGCCATCAGAGGCAAATAGCTGGATGCCAGTTAGGAGGGGTTTAACCTGGAAAAGGGATTAACAAGAGCAGGTCAGTTCTGTAATTCATTGATATGGGTAAAAGAACCAAGGAAGTCAAAGAGCTGGATCTTGAGACAATATAACTGTTGAGGGAAACCAGGGACTGCAGTGGCATGTGGAAATGGCTTCAGGTTTAAAGTGTCAGTCCAGGAGAGACCATTAACAAAAAGAGATATCTTGTCAGTCATAAGCTCTCTATATGACCCCACTGGATTCTTAGCACCCTTTATCTTACCAGCCAACTTGATGCTGTGTAGCCTGAATTATATTTGGGATGATGACATTCCCCAAGTCTGCCAACTGCGGTAGGTTAGGTGGCTAGAATATTTAAGCTCAACACATTCCGTTTGGCAAGATGCATTGAACCTAAAGACGTTGGAGAGCTCATAAGCGCCTGATTACATAATTTCTCCGACACTTGTGAACATGATTATGGCACAGTTTCATACCTGAGGCTATATAAATCACAATGGGAAGAGCCATCTATCCTTTATCTTGGGGATGGCTCGTGTTGCTCCGTTAAAGAAAGTGACAATCCCACGGATGGAACTTACAGCTGCTGTGATGGCAGTGCATGCTGACAATCATGAAATCAGAGCTTCAACTAAAGCTGGAAAGTTCAACCTTTTGGATGGATAGTACAACACTGCTAAAGTATACCAGGAATAAGACAAAGCGCTTTCACACTTTTTTTGGCTGAGAGGATTTCTATTATAAGAGAAGCCACTCCATTTCGCAATGGAGGGATATTGATACAAAGCAGAACCCTGCTGATGAAGGTGTGAAAGTCGAGTATCATCTGCAGTGCAGCAGATGGATTCATGGCCCAGACGTTCTTTTAAAGAATGAAAGTTTATGGCCCATTAGTTTTGCAGATTCTGCATCTATCAGCAGAGATGACCCAGAGGTTAAAGGAGAGGCTACAGTAAATGGTAAATAGAGTGGTTCTTATATAGCACTTTTCTACTCTACTTGAGCACGCAAAGTGCTTTATAAGCATTCACATTCACCCATAATTTTTGCAGATGATGTGGTTCTTTTGGCTTCTTCAGACAGTGACTTCCAGCTTGCACTTGGATGGTGGTATCTCAGGGGTCTTGCTCATGAGTAAGTGGAGAGTAGAGTGGGAAACTGGCAGAGAGACTGGGACTGGTGCTATGTCAGCAGCCTGTTCCTTTGTGGTGAAGAGAGAGCTGAGCATGCAAGTGAAGCTGTTGATACACCAGTTCCTCTACGTTCCTACCCTCACCTGTGGGCATGAGCTCTGGGTAGTGACCAAAATAATGAGATTGTGGATATAAAGGGTTGAAATGAACTTCCTCTGAAGGGTGGTGAGGGGCTTTCCTTTAGAGATAGGGTGAGGAGTTTGGTCATTTGGGAGCTGCTCGGAGCACAGCCGTTACTCTTCCACATCAAAAAGAGCCAGTTATGGTGTTTTGGGCATCTGGCTAAGATACCTTCTAGGTGAAGTATTTCAGGCATATCCTAGCAGGAGGAAGCCCTGGGGCAGACCCAACACTAGAGAGATTACATCTCTCAGCTAGCTTGGAAATGCCTTGGAGTGCCCCCAGAAGAGCTGGAAGAGATGGAGAAGGAGGCACGGGTGTCTCTGCTCGGACTCCTGCCCCTATGACCCACACCTGGATAAGCGGGGATGGATGGATATTTAAGGCTGTTTCTTAAGCAAAGTACTTCATCTTTCAGCATTACTATGCTAATATGTCATTTCTATTTTTAAGGTCTGTAATCTTTTTGAAAAAAGCTTAAATTAGGTTTTAGTTATACCTGCCACAGATGAGCCCTTGAAAGATATAAATAATAAGTATGAAGCAAAAATCAATATGTGTTACAAGAAAGGGTAAAAAAAATTCCCTTGCATTCAACTTAAATGCAACTAAAACTCTCACATAGCTCTCTAGGTTTCACAGTTGCAAATAATTTTTTTGGCTGGTCACAGAAAATCTGCTTGCCCCAGAGTTTCCTAATCATGGGCTAAGTTAATAATTTGGTCAACAGCTAGCTTCACCGCTTGAACCACAAGAACAGATAGCCACGTGTTAAGTGTTCGCCCAAGGAAATGACTTTCACAGCAGTCATCTTTGTCGAGTTGTCTTAAATCTAATTTTTTCCCACACTGCCAACAAATAACCATGTGTTTAAATTTTTTTTTCTGGGGATAACCATGAAAAGTTTATAGCCTTGGGATAAAGGTGGATATCTAATTCATTGGACGGTTTTACTGTCATCCTGCGTCATTGGTGCTGTATGCACCCAAGGGGGAAAATCAAAACAATGTTTAATAGCAAGTCATGCTTCATTTAGCTGTGCTTGGGGGCTTTATTTATCTTCTCTGGTGGTCTGCCCCAGCAGAGAGCTAACAAAGAAACAGCTTGATCAACACTGGAGAAACCAAATGGACTCCATCCGTCATAAATAATAAAAAGAGATGTTAGAACAGGGTCAGACAACATGATATGAGAACCCCTACCCCCACCCCACCCCCACATATTCCCTTCAGTCGACCCCCCTCTTTCCTTCGCCACTAAAGGTTGAGTAATAGGGTCTTTGATCATAATATTTTTTTGTTCTTTTGAAGTGTTTCCTGTGTATTTTTTTGGGTTGTTGCAGCCACAGAATGGTAAATAACCTTTTGATGAAGTCACAGTGAATTCCATGATTGTACTGTTGTTGAGATCACAGATCTATACTAATGAAGAAGTAGCAAAACAACCAAATCAGCAAATGCCATATCTACCGTGTCCCTTTATGTTTCCATTAAACAAACAACCTCTCTTCCCCTTTCCTCAGGTAAACACTATGGCGTGTACAGCTGCGAGGGCTGCAAAGGTTTCTTCAAAAGGACTGTTCGCAAAGACCTGACCTACACCTGTCGTGACAACAAAGACTGTGTCATTGATAAACGCCAGAGGAACCGCTGTCAGTACTGTCGCTACCAGAAGTGTTTAGCCATGGGCATGAAGAGAGAAGGTACAGCACATACCGTTGAGGATAATTTCCTATATCTATTTCCTTGTCTTTATCAAAACATTTTGTAGGGGTTCAATTTTTGGGAAGTGAGCAGCTGTGCAGTACAGTCAGAAGTCCATATGATGTATATTTTTTTCATTTATGTGAGCAGAAATACTAAGTAATCCATTACTTAATTACTCACCGGCGAAAGCAACCCATTACAATACTCATTTCATTTCTTTCACATTAGCCTGTAAAATATCGTTAACTGGTAATTATGTGACAATATAAATCTTTGGCTACAGGCCCACACACCAACAATAAAAAGAAAAAAAGAGAAAGAAAAACGTTTGATTTAAACTGTGCAACTGATGCAAAGCTGCAAAGGCTAAATATATGTCACCCGACATATGACGTCAAGGTTAAATGATGCCATATGTTGGGGACTGAATTTTTACAGAACCCTGCATCTCAAATGAGAGACTTTCTGCTTGCCGCATTACTTTTCAGGATACATTCGTCTTTTGCAGCTCCATGGATCTAACATGTCCGTGTGTGGAAACAGAATGAGGGTTTGATAGAGCAGGCAATCAACGCTGAGACTTCAGCAATGTATATTGAAGAAAAACAACATTATAGCTTAAACTCTGTGAGATTATGCTTCCACTGTATTTTCTGGAATACACTTCCCCCCCCTCTTACCCCTCTAATGATTTTTTGGAAATGTACCTAGTTATTGTGAGCCAGCTCATTTTTTTCACCCTGCAAACACACACGCACACACTGGGCAAAAGATGGGTTGTACTTAGAAATACTATAGTTTCGTCGCGCATAGGAGATGTATGATAAAACTGAAAGAACCAGAAAAATGCAACACAAAAAACAGAAATAAATACATAAAACAAAAACAGATACAACAGAAAAACAATACAGTTAGTTGCATATGTATGGGATGTCTGTGTACACCAGTGCAGTTGATTTTAAATTGAATAATCAGGATGTGGTTGAAGTGCAGACTTTGAGCGTTAATTTAAAAAAGTTTAACAAAAGTGTTCCATTACCTGTTTAGGAATTACAGCTCCTTTTAATACATAGTCCCCATTTTCAGAGGCTATCAGCATGGACCGAGTGTGTGCAAATGCAAATCCCATTCTTCCTTGCAAACAAAATTGCTCCACTGACGGCATGACAGTACAACAAATTTTACAACAAGACACTGGGACAGGCCTAGGACAAAAGAAGGGATCTTTATCTCCATCTCCTTTTACTTGTTGTCACTGAAGGTAGTTCTTTAAGACTAATGGCTGATGTGGATTTCTGCTGTGGGGTTACAATGTAATCTGTTTAAACGGCCAACACCGCTGCCAACATTCACGCTTCATGTGCGTGGTGTTAATTACCTTGTGAGTCCCGTCCTGGTGTTTTATATGTGGTGCCAGCCATGATAGAAACAAATAAAATCCTGGGACTTTTTTCCCCTCCTGAGTCCCCGCTTTTTGTTCCACAAGTTTTTCCACTTCTTTGTACTTTCCCCCATATCCATTGTGATAGTTTCGGCAATCTCCCTCCAGGAATTTGCTGACATCTGTGAGTCCTTATATTGAGGCTATGATTATTATTCCGTATATTGAGGGGATGATTATTATTCTCTCACTGATTCATTCAAAAATGTCAGCGAATGAGTAGCCAGAAACGCACAATCCCCTCTAAGTTGTTGCTGTTATACCACAGAATGAAATGAGGACTGTTCTTGTGACTTCTTGTGTCATTATGTGTGGGTAATAATTGGCTTTTATTTCTCGGTGTGTTCAAGAGAGAAACAAACCTGAAAAAAAAATACGCAACACAACTTAGAGAAATGCAGGTTCAGCCTCGCTTCACTGTTTCCTGTACACGATTCTTCTTGTAGTGATCGACACTGAACAAACCGACCACTGTCGGAGACAGGTCTTTCACATTCCGATCTTCAGTTCTTAATGAGACGCTGGGATTTGGTTGCACTCCAGTGGATTTTTTTTTTTCTCCTTTGGCCACAGGTTTTTGTTTTTTTTTTATAGAAGATCACTTTTAACCTGACTTATCTTGAGTTTGAGTTGCACCTGGGTGCCCTTGGTTCTGCCTCATTGCCCGTAATCGTACTTGCTTGAGAGGTAGTCATTTTGATGTGTGCTGCGCTCAATTCCCACTGCTTTAACAGTTCTCAGCTTTGCCGATTTTGTTTTCTTTTTTCAGAAAAAGCATTGATGGCACACCTTGAAACATCTGTCTGCTCCAAACTCTACCCGGGACTTTTTCCTTTTTCTTGGATGGCTATCTCTCCTCCAGTTTCATTGGCTCAAAACAGTTCAGGAAACCACGCAACACAACACGAGTGTTGAATTGACAGCTTTTGTAATTTATTATGGAGCAGCACAGCAAAGCATCTCCAGGGAACGCTTACAACGCGGTTGAGAATGGTTTTGTTGTCCGAGGGGAAGAAAAACATTCAGTTAGGTGTGAATTTTCACACTCCATCAAGGTGTTAAAAATATTAGCCCTTTCAGGAGTGCTGTTAAGCACTCTTTCGCACATTGAACAAGTCAGTCACTGCCTTTCTTCATCAGGGTAACCCTGTTTACTGAACAGAGCGCGCAGATTACACAGCAA